>JBAMBS010002070.1:5000-23739 GCA_037044455.1 Zygothrica quintamaculata
GGAATGCACCATAATGGGTACTTATGCATATATAAAATTTTACAATTAATAAAGTGCAATATATATTACTAACCATTTTGTATTTCTAAAAATCTTAAAAATTATTTGTAAATTAGGCAGTCACGACGCTGTGTTGCTTTTTGCAAATTATACTTGTCATTGCTGAGAAGGGCTGGCAACTTATTTTTATCTTTCTACATTTCTCATCGCTGTTGCTATTAAAATGTATCGATAGTTAGGTAGCCCTTTAACTATCGATACATTTTAATAGCAACAGCGATGAGAAATGTAGAAAGATAAAAATAAGTTGCCAGCCCTTCTCAGCAATGACAAGTATAATTTGCAAAAAGCAACACAGCGTCGTGACTGCCTAATTTACAAATAATTTTTAAGATTTTTAGAAATACAAAATGGTTAGTAATATATATTGCACTTTATTAATTGTAAAATTTTATATATGCATAAGTACCCATTATGGTGCATTCCCGTATATAAACTTTCCTTTATAATGATTACCTATAAATTTGCATTTTATATACAGGCGCGTCGCTATGATTCCCGTACCACAATCTTTTCTCCAGAGGGTCGTCTTTACCAGGTGGAGTACGCAATGGAGGCCATATCGCATGCCGGCACATGTCTGGGCATTTTGGCTGAAGATGGTATTGTACTTGCCGCCGAATGTCGCAGCACAAACAAGTTGCTTGACATTGAGATTGCATCCGAGAAGATTTACCGGCTAAATGAGTAAGTATACCAAATAATTAATTTATTAACACTTAATTGTAAACTAAATTTTAGAAATATGGTTTGCTCAGTGGCTGGTATAACATCTGATGCGAATGTCTTAACTCATGAGTTGCGATTGATTGCCCAGCGTTACCAATTCAGTTATGGCGAGGTTATACCATGCGAACAACTTGTGTCACATTTATGCGATATTAAGCAGGCATATACCCAGTATGGTGGTAAACGCCCTTTCGGGGTGTCGTTGCTCTACATGGGATGGGACAATAAGTATGGATATCAGCTATACCAGTCAGATCCCAGTGGCAATTACGGCGGTTGGAAGGCTACTTGCATCGGCAATAACTTTGGTGCTGCTATTTCCATGCTTAAACAGGAATTGGCTGATAAAGACAGCATTAAGTTAGATGAAGCTAAGGATTTGGCAGTCAAAGTGCTTAGCAAAACTTTGGATACCACCAAATTGACCCCAGAGAAGGTTGAAATGGCTACCTTAAGACGTGTTGACAACAAAACTGTCTACAGTGTTCTAGAACGACCCGACGTGGAAAAGCTGATAGAAAAGTACAATAAGATGGAGGCTGAAGCAGAAGCCGCTAAGAAGGAAAAACAAGCCCAACAGTCAAAATCTTAAACAACAATTTAATGTGGATTTAAATACATCAATTGTAATTTTATTGGTAACCTGGAGTAAATTTTGTATATGAAATAAAATTTCAAAGTTATTAGGTAGGAATCGAAATGTTAAGAAAACGATAGCTATCGAAAATGCAACTTTTACGTCAGGAGTAAGTTGGCAGGTCTTTTACATAAATGGCCTAAAAAATACTCTTAGTCTTTTGCACTAAAAAATACCATACAAAACATTTTGTGGGAAATTCCGTCGCTTTTGCAGTTTTCGCTCTTTAAAAATTAAAATATAATTGAAAAAATAGTAAATAAACGGTTTCCTTATCTGAAATATTAACTATACATATCGCGCGTACTATATTAAGAATTTAAACAACAAATGCAAGAGCTAAGAAATTTTTCCTACGCAGCAGATCATCATTGAGCGCGCGTCTGTGTGTGTGTGTGTGCGTGCGTGTGCCACAGAAAGTGGCAATCAGGCAACAGCTTTACTTAAATATACATATATTAATAAAGAATTAAATATTGATAATTTATACAAAAAAAAAATTTGCAGAAATGTATGGCTGAAAATATGAAACCAATAGAAATATCTCAATGTTGTCAATATAGTGAAATATTGTGTGTAAAAGCAGCCGCAACATCGACATCCGCAGTAGTCGTCAACGTTAACCATATAAAAAGCAAAAGAAAATGAGGAAAATGAAATAACACAAAAAAGAGCTGCGCTGTAGCGAGCAAGTAGAAGAAACGCGAAACACAAGCAAAGAAAAATCGAAATAATAAAATACATACGTGTGTATATATGTGTGTATCTGTGTATCATAAAATTGTGCTTGTATGCACAGTGAGTCCAAGTGTATATGTGTGTGTGAGTAAAACGTATAAATAAAATTCAGCCAAATGCAGAAACCAATAACAAAATGGATAACAAAACTACACAGTTGGATTTTAAATTACTGGTAATTAAATAATGTTTCCTATAAAATGCCCTGCCCCAAGTCCCTCTATTCATATTAAACTATATAAATGTTAACATTCATACACACCACACACACACACAGATATGTACACACACATTCAATAATGCTTATACGTACATATGTATATATGTAAGTCTACATTCCGTGCGACTATCAAATGAGAGTGGCAAAACAACGTGTAATGCGTAGGAAAAGAAGAGAGCGGCTGAGATAGAGATAGAAAAGAAGAAGAAGAGAGATAACAAATAATATGAAGTACAGTGTGCACTGGCAGTTTAATTTCAGCTGTTGTTTGCTGTAATGTAATCTTATGTTGTATTATCTCATATTTCTTCTAAAAATTTTAAATTATATTAACATAGATAATGTTTTCTTTTTACACCGACTGTGTTCTAAATAACCGAAGACTGGTTATAAAAAATAAACTATGTTAAAAAAATTTATTTTATTGTCCTTAATTATGGTTAGTCATTGCTAGTCAACCCTCAAAGAATTTCATTAGTTTTTATTATGTAAATATGTAATTATAATTCTAAACAAAATTTAATATTGGAGTAGGGTTGAAACAACTGTTTGTCTTATAATATAATAAAAAGCTTCGTTGGGTTAACCCTCCCCATTACATCCTAAATTCGGTTCTTGCACAATACTCGCGCGCACACTTCCACACACGTACACACAGACATGGACGTCATCTTGTACTTGTGTATGTGTATGAACTTCCGCACCGTAGCTCTGTGCCCTTGCTCCAACCCAACCCCATACCCCTAGCTGCCATGCTCTCCACCCACCTACTAACCCATAGCACTCCCTTTCCTCATTTCTCATTTCCCATACCAGTGCCACATAATGGCATTCTTCACTTCTCTTCTATTTTTTTATTTTATTTTTTTTCTAAAATGAATTGTAGTTTTGTTTTCCCCTTCTCCTTTCTCAACCCAGTAAACCCAGTCCGTTTTGCTTCTCCCACTTTCGACCCATTTTGTCATTGTTTTTGTTGTTGTTGCAGTAGTCGTGGGGCTGGCTATTATTCACTTTTGTTTTGTTTTCCTCGTTACTTTGAGAAAATATTTATTTTTATTTTTATTAGTTTATAACAACATTACATTACTTGAATGCACACATAGACACACACACACACACACACACATACACACATTCACATGCATATTATAAACAGGAACATTTACATAGTTTAATATGTATTTATGGCTGTGAGTATGTATATAAATACATACATACATGCATAAATACTACAAATACTACGAAATCTAACTTGTGCGCGCCACTCCGACTACAACTACAATAAAAACAAGAACAACAGTAAGCCAAGCCGAGCAGTGAACAGTGAGAGAGCATGAATTTGTTTCTGTTTGTGTTTGCATTTGTATTTGTGTTTGCATTTGTATTTGTATTTGTGTTTGTATTTGCGTTTGTATTCGTTTGAGGGGGAGAGCGAATGGACGAGCAAAGCAGAAATGAAGAATTGTAAACAGCGTGTACAGTGGTACAAAAAAAATAGATTTTTACAGACTTGAAATTCTTTTATATATAGATATTTTTAGAGTTTTCTTATTGGAATTTAGAAGTAATCCGAGATACATATACCAATAAGGCCCCCTTGAAAACTGTCAAACAAGGAAACAAGTGTCCAATACAATAGGAGGATTTTTTTCGACCTGCATTTGATGTGTTTTTTTTATTCTTGTGTCTTTTATTAATTGAGCTTGAGAGTTTCTCAATTAAAGACATTTTTATCGCCCCTAATTGAGTTTACGACATTTGTGAAAGGCCTGGAACAAGTACTTCAGCTTGGTATGAGTAAAAGCAGGACGACAACAGTAACTTAATACTCTTTTTGTTATTAATCCTTTTGTTCTTGTTTTCATACACTACAGTTTACACACCATAAAATGGACTTGTATATTATAACGATTCGTTATAACTTTCGATTGCTTTATATTTTTATTGAGTTCTTTGGCTTGTAGCTTCATTGTTGTAATAATAATAATAAAAGAAATCTTCCAATAAGGAAATTTTGTATAAAAAGGATAAAAATATTTAAATTCTTCCAAATTGACAATAAGTGTAATGATAATTAATTTTAAAAACAGTTTTACAAACCTTTGTTAAATATATGAAAATGATTGAAAGCTACAACAAAATACAAATTAGTTTTAATATGCTAGAATATACTAAGGTATTTTTAATCATTGTTTCCCACTGTAAACACATATATATTTGTGTATGTTTATCATTTTGTACAGTTAGTTTTGTTCGCTTGTGCCAATTTCATTAATAAAAGAGGACAACGTAAATGCTATTTTTATTTGATTAGTAAAAACTACAAACAAATACATACATATATTATATATAAATATATATTATACATATAATACATATTAATGTGTGTGTTTGCGTGTATAAAGAATATATATTTATATTTTTATTTATGTGTTGGTACACGTTGCATGAGCGCAAAATGTAAAACATAAATTTGCTAAAAATGCAGCGGCATTTCTTGCCCCACTTGCTACAGCTGCAACGTTTACAGTTTGGCAACCTAAATAAATGTGTGTGTGTGCATATGTATGTAAACAAATACCACTAAACATGTATTTGTTCAAATATAAATACGTATATATATAAATATATGTTATGTATTCTTACGTGTGTGTAGCTACGTATGTTTGCAGATAACACTCTTATTCTCTTTGCTCTCTTTCCCTGTTGCTCTATCACTGTATTCGTGCGTGTGTTGTATGCGTGTTGAACAGGTACATAACAATATTAAAACGAACTAGCTAAGGAGAAGAAGAAGCGGCAGCAGCAGCAACAACTAAGTCCAATAAATCAAGACGAAATGCATTAGTATTGGTATTGAGCACATATACATAGGAACATAATAGATAATCGTTTATTGAATACCCTGCAGAAGATCCCATTGATTCAATACATGTTTATAAATGCTAAAAGAGATGTGAATAGAATAAATTGAATATCTAAAAACAGTTAAATTTATATAAAAGTTTTATAAGTTATTATAAATTCTTTAACAATATAACAAAGATATTATATGTTAGGTTTTATAAGTTAAACTACAAAATGGAAAATAAAAATGCAACATGATAATTTCATTTCATATGTTTCCATCATATTTAAATTTAATTTTATTTATTTCTTTACATAAATAATAATAGACACCAGACTGAAGGTTATTTTGTTGGGTACGCTTAATAATGTATAGATATCGTTTTCAATTGGATTAAAATAAAAGATAAAAAGCAACAATATTCAAGAAATCATGACTTGTCCTTCTTTTATATATATGTATATACCTAGACTTAATACCATATTTTAATCCCTATCTTGATAAATGTCAGACCACACCCCAAAAAATAAGCTAAAACTTACTTTCGTTGGCTACATCATGGCAAAATTTATAATGTTGCGGTTGAAAGCTCGTTACGACTTAAATACGATAAAAGGAAACAAAAGAACGAAAACCCCATAAATTTTAACTAAGACAAAAGACAAAGAATTTTATACCATATTTACTTATTACCTCTTATTTTTGACATAGTATAGAAATTTTAAGCTTAGTGCTAGAATATTTGTAAATATACAATACAATATGTATGTGTATATATATATATAGTATGTATACACTAATACATATATATTACTATATATATGTATGTAGGTATGTACACGTACATGTTGTTGCTGTGCTCAATTTAGTTTCAAAGTTATTTTAAGCATTTTTACATGGGTATTTGCTTATTTTATGCTTAGGTTGCCAAGAACATTTTTCAATACCTATATACTAAGTATTGCATTTACATCTCCTTTAAGATCTTTGTGAATGGCATGGTCTTAACAATAATATTACAGTATAATTATAACTGAAACTTTAGCTAAAAGCAGCAGTCAATTCTATTGAGCACTTTTGAATTAATACCAATTGATATTAGTTGCTTGGAAATCGCATTAAACCTTAAAAAGATACTTATATATTCTACAATAATTTATTTACTATTTTGTATAAATTTATTAAACAAAATTATTAATATTTTATCTTAAGTATGCATGGAAGTTCCGGTTCTAGTCTAGTCTTTTTTTGTCTTTAAATTGCAGCCAGGACTATGAGTTCTTCCCTTGTGTTTAGCAATATCTAAAATATTATACATAACATATACATAAACAAGTATATATTTATATATATACGTATACGTATTTTAATTAAAACACACAATATACATACATATAGCTGAATATAAATTTACATACAAATGCGCATATATTTACATACATAAATATTTACTTAAATATGTATTTATTTAATTAATATCGTATTTTAGCTTGTGCTCAGCTTCGATACAAATACACATACACAAGTACGTGAGTACGTCTGTATGTGTGTATGTATATGTTCGTGTATATGCACGCTTTTATAAGTGTGCTCTCGCCATCTGCCTTTTTCTCACTTTCCCGCTAGCTATCTCTCTTTGTCTCTGTCTCTCTCTCTTTTTGTTGTATATAGACACACGCATATATAGATTGTAACACGCATACACACGCACACAAACGCACGTGGGCATTTAGCTCTGTAGTGTATGTGTGTATGTATATTACGCGTATATGTTATCTGCAATCAACATTTACAACGTTTATTATTATTTGTATGTAGAACGCAGGCATTTAATAATAAATACATAATTGCATGTACTAATTTAGTATATTTATATATATATTGAAAGTATAAGAAACTTTTCTCATTTCATGGTACATTTCATAATTAATTATCAACTTTTAGATTACTTTTATAAATTGGTATTAATTTTCATAACTTTTTTTTTATGTAGTTTTTTTTTATTATTTTTTGGTTCATGTCGCTCGTAATTAGTTCTCTGAATTAGATAAACATCATAGTTATTTTATGCTTCTTGTGAAAGAATATATTTTAAATTGCCAGCGGGTCCAATGTTGTGTTGTTCAGTGCCATTGCCCTTGTCCCGTTCTTCTTATTTGTCTACAACACTCTCTTTAGCTTCAAATATTCCTTTCTCGTTTTGTGTCTTAAATACAAATGTCAGCCAGTGGGTGGGTTATGGGGGAGAGAGCAATTTAGAGAGCGCGAACGTCTAGTTACAACTACACGGACTCGCTGCTTTAACTCACGCACACAAACAATAATACAAATACATTTATATATATACTCTCGCACATACAGTTGGCAATATTGTGGAATGGGAAAAAGTAGCACAAATTGTGCGCTGTTTTAATTTCTATGCCCCCTGGCAGCGAATCTCTTTTTTGTTTTTATTATTATTATGGTGTATATATATACATATATATGTATATATATATATATATATATATATATATCCGTGTGTGTGTGTGTGTGTTTCTGTATGTTTTTATTTCTACTGCTTTTTGCTATACTCTTTTCGACATTGCCATCTTCGCTGTTTCGTGCGCTAATCATTTGCGTGAGCAGCGCAGCTGCTGTCGCTGTCGCCGCTCTGTCTGCTCGCGGTTCCATTGACGTTGACGTTAACGTTGACTGAATTGAGCGCGCGCGTTCTCTTAGCGCTCTAATTGCATTAAATTGTTTGGAAAATCATAATCAGTAATTGCATTAAATGACAATTTTTTTTTTTTAGAGTACACGTGTCTGTATATATGTGTGTATGTGTATTACACTACACAATTGCATATATAAATATATAGATATATATTAATCGTTACTTGAATTAAACCTATTTAATTAACTTTACTATTTTGGGACCACGTGGCAACTCCATAATAAACTTATTTCGCCCCCGCGGCTTTTCCTCTCTTTCAACATGCTTGCTCTATTGCATTTGTTATGGTCGTGTAAACCGAACTAAAATAAGGGGCAAACTAACGGAAGTTGGTCATTTATTACGCCAAACTTTAATAAATATTTACGTTTGCATCACATGTACATGAAGTCGTGTGTATCTATGTTAGTTTGTATTTATGTATATATGCAACTGTTAGTGATGAGCGATACCGGCACCTGTGACTGTGAATGAGTCACTGTGTGTAAATATCGTATTGATATATATGTATTATATAAAATAACAGGTTAACATTCACACTGAAAGATCAAATATCAAAGTGTATCGAGTATCTATATATGAAGGCTATAGACGGGTGATTCAAGGTTACAGCCAAAGCCTTGAAACAGTTATGTATTAAAGGCAAGGCAGGCAACACTTGAAAAGTTCACTTAAGCTATTTTATTTACATAGAAATGTTATGATGCAAGAACTAGAACTTAATTTTAGTATTAATTATAGTTTTATTGAATTAATGTTATTGATCATTAATCATTAATTTAATCATTGCAGGTGGATCAGTCAGTGAATCTACTGGATAGTCTGAGTGTAGCGTCGCGGTGCGATGCAATTAAAGTTTTGCTACAAACGCTTAAGTGCAAATATCCAGAGGCCTGCGACCGAGTCGTCAGGAATCTGTTCAGTCACAAATCGAATGATAATGCAGTTGATTCGGATTCAAAGCAGCTAGCGAAGAGGGAGCAGTTGCAGCTGCTGCTTGCCACAAAGAAGGAGAAAACGGAACCGGGCACAATCGATGGACACACTGAAGTTCCAAGGAACTCGGTTCAAGTTCAGTTGCCGAAAATCAAACTCGAGAGCGATAATGATGCATCCGCGATCGATTTAAATCAAAACTTTGAGAAGATTCTCTGCAAGGAGGAGAGAGAGTTTATGTGCCTCGATGAGGATGAGGATGAATTTCTCGATGATGATGCCGCCGATACCGAAAACTCGTCTTCCATAAGCAAGCGCGATCTTTTCCATCTTAGCAACCCCAGCGCTGTTAATAAAGTAAACGCCATTGATTCGATTGTGGGTCCACTGTTAACCAGCGATCCTCTTGATCTGTTACACTCTGCGGCAGCAGCAAAGCGCAAGTATACTGCAACATTTGAAGAGGATGAACAACTGGAGTTGGCAGATGATATTGATGACGATTATGATAACGATGGAAGCAATAGCAATAGCTGCGAAGAGATTCTATTGCGTCGGCAACAAAAGCTAATAGGCTCAACAGCGTTGGTTAAGAGAAAGCGCACCAACAACAGCCTTGTTAGCCTGGATGCAGTGACGCCTGTTATACGCTCTCGACTGGGTGAGGGCTATGTGTTCCACGAGGACACCCAGTATACATTGCGTTATCACCACAGTAGCGGAGAGTTCAGTGAACGCGCCTTTAAGGCGCAGTTCCGGGTGCTATTACGATTGGCACTAAGCCAACACCATAAGCCCTTCCTCAAGCAATTCTATGACAACTTCATTGTCAACGGCCGCCTGCTGGGTACAACTCCCTCGACGCGTGTACTGAAAGAGCTGCGTGAGCAAAGGCTGGACGAGTGGAGACGACAACGCGAACGGAGACAGTTGGCTAAAGAGGCTGCTGCCGAAGCTACCGCTGCTGCGGTTGTTGTAACCGTCGCAAACGCAGCTGTTGCAGACGTAGCAGCAGCTGCTGCTGTAAGCGTTTCCGCAGCTGAGCTTGCGGCTGTTGCAGAGCTACTGGAAAAGAATCAAAATCATAAAGAAAGTCAGCCAATGAACCAACAAATTGATGTGCCGCTGTTATTGGATAACCATGAGCCAAGCCAGCTCAGATCCATATCATTTGGCGACTCTGAACTAGAGTCGGAAACGGAGTCACAGTTGTCATCCGCAGCACAGGAGATTATGAAATTTGAAGAGTTTATTGACGACGGTGTAGGCGCAGGTCGTCTCATTGATGGACTAGAAATGGAACCCGAAATAGATGAGATGCTGGCTGGTGCCGGCAGTGGGTTAGGCAGTGTAACAAACACTGGTAGCGGGAACAGTAACAGTAATAGCAGCGTTGTAAACGACAACGGCATTGCATCACTTCTAATCGATGCCAATCATGTACAGCAGCTTCATTCTCACCATCTGTAAGTAGCAATAGATTTAGTTTTTATCAGAGATCTTTAAATTGACTCCTTGCATTTTGCAGCAGCAGCAGCAGCACGAGTAGCGCTGGAAATCTTGTGATCAATGGCCTTACGTCCAGCAATATCAACAATAACAACAACTGCAACAAAAGCAACAATGTGCTCACCCAGCAGCAGCAACACCAGCAGCAGCAGCTGGCGCCGGAGCATACCAGTAAGGACTCAGTAACGCAGGCGCAGGCGCAGCTGCAATCACAGCATCTATCGATCCCCATAAGAAGTGGATATAGTCATGAGGGTGTTGCCATCTCGGCCAATACACAGCTAATGTCTGGTAGTGAAATTCAGATGATGAACGACAGTCAGAATCATTACAATTCAAACAATAATCCGCTCTCAATGATGGGTGGCATGATGCAAATGCAACAGCAGCAGCAGCAACAGCAACAACAGCAGCAGCAGCAACAACAACAACAACAGCAGCAGCAACAACAGAGTCAGTTTCCACAACATCAACATGGAACATCAATGTTGAACAATCGCCAGCCACATCTGCACCCACAGCAGCATCCCCATCCGCATCCACTAGCTCAGTCGCAGCCACCACACTTGGCAGCGTTAAGCTTGGGGTCCAATGCCTGTGGACAACTTAACTCCTCCATGGAGCTGGATGATAATGAGCTTTCAGGCGATGAGGATGATGATGATCTAGACAATGATCTCGATGAACTTGACGCTGCTAAGCAACAACTCATAGATGGTGGCAGCAGTAGCAGCACCTCACTGCAGGCACCACCCTCACAACTCGGTGGTAACCACACGCCTGGCAGTAAAAAGGATAAGCCCAGCTATAACTGCCTGCTGTGCCCAAAATCGTATCGCAAACGCAAATCATTGTTGGATCATTACAAGATTCATCCCGGTTATTGTCATGACTGTGGACAGCCCAATGGCAATACACTGGAGGTAAGATTCGTTAAGACATTTATAAATATAACAATATAACATGGGATTTATGTAATTATAGGAAATCATTCAACACAATCGCACGATGCACGTGAAGGAGTTTCCGTTCGTATGTGAGACTTGCGGTGAATCATACTCACGTCGCCAACAGTTTCATGCTCATGTGGAGTCCCACAAGAAGGAGTTCAAAAGTGAGTCGGAGTGAATGTAAATTTCACCAAAGCCATTCTTGGCGCCAAGTAGTAGAAGCAATTTCAAACAGGGACATCTTGTTGAGATATTGTTGTGGGATAATTCTTTTGTTAATCTAAAGATTTTCTTATAATCCTTTTAGTGTTTCCGTGTGGGGAATGCGGCCTAAAGTTGTCGCAAAAGAAGCTACAGCAGCACTTTGAAGAAACGGGCCATAAGGCCGATGGCGCCATCTGTGAGGTGTGCGGCGCCGAGTTTCCCTCAAAGAATGCCCTCTATCAGCATATCATACGTGTGCATAAGCGGGATAACTTCTTTGAGTGCCACATTTGCCATAACCGATTCACACTCAAGGCCAATCTAGAGCGGCACGTCCAACTGCACACTGAGGTCAAGCGCACCTATGTCTGCGATCTGTGCGGCTCTTCCTACTTTACATATCCTGCACTGAAGGAGCACTACAGCAATGCCCACGTGGATGTCTCCGAGTGCAAGTGCACGCTTTGTGGCAAACGTTTCGGCTCTGCCAAGTCACTTCAGCGCCATCTACCATCGCACTCCGAGGAACGACCGCATTGCTGTAATCACTGCGATCAGGTAAGTCTAGATAGCTTTAAAACTCTCTTCCCCACAGAGGATACTTATTGCGTTTTTTATTTATAGACCTTCAAATGGAAGACGCACTTGGTCCGCCATAAACAGGAAATGCATGGAAATCAGCCGCCACCTCCTAAAAAGGGTAAACAACGTTTTCCCAAGGGCAGCGAAGAGGGTAAGAAATTTATTTTTATATCTATTCAGCTACAATTGAAAATTAATAAATCTTATCATATATTAGATCTTCTTCCACTGCCTGATATGCCAGGACCACAGCCAGTTAAGGCTACCAAGAAGTCAACTGCTAGCAAGGCCAAGTCTCAGACAGGCGGAACGGTAGGCGTATCACAGCAGCAAATGCAGCAAGGCACTGGTAAGCCTGTTGGTGGTGGTGTTGGTGCCACACCCACACCGCCGCCACCATTGTCTACTACGCCAGGTTGCTCGCAACAGGATCCGTTTAATGCTGCAATGGTGAGCAGCAACAGTTCACAATCTTCAACGGCATCCACGTCGCAGCATTCGGTATCCACGAGCGAATCTCAGCAGAATTCCATATACAATCAGAGCTTTAGTGCGGACAAGTTGCAACAGCAACAGCCGCCACCACAGCAGCAACAGCTGCAACAACAACAACAACAACAACAGAACGCGTTACATCAACAACAGCAACAACATGCTGCAGCGACGCCACCGCCAACACCGCAGCAGCAACAGCAGCAGGCTCCACCACAGTTACAGGCTCAGCAACAACCACAGCAGCAGCAGCAGCCGCCACATCATCGACATACGCATACACCAAACAACAGCACACCGGAGTTGCATCTACAACGTATGAATAGCTTTGGCGCACAGGAAAATCAGTTCCACTTTGAGTCCACAGGCAATGCACCTAGTGGCTATCAGCCACATCAATTGATGAATCAATATCAACAGCAACAGCAGCCGCAACCGACGCAACAGCAGCAGCCTCATATGCGTAGTCACACGCCACAAAGTCCACATACGCATGCGCATCCTCATCCGCATCCACATCAGGCGCAGCAAATGCAGCAGCAGCAGCAGCAACAACAACAACAGCAGCAGCAACAACAACACTTTAACTCGCCGCATCACATGCATGCAATGCATCAGCAGCATCAGTTACTACTACAACAGCATCGCCATACGCATTCACCGCAACATCAACACTCGCGGCTACAATCGCCGCAGCCGCAGCCATCGCCATCCGCTGCTGCGTCAGCAACACAACAATTTATGCAACAGCAACATGCACCGGATTCGTGGGGCAACATGGGCTTTGGGGGTGCTCCAAATAGTCAGCCAGTCGAGATGAAGGATAATAAGTTCTATATTGTCGACTCAACCGAATTTCTTGGTCTTCCAATGAACGTTGGCTCTGCCACGCCACCAACACAGCAGCAACCGCCTGTTGTTGTTGCCAATAAGCCGCAACAACAGCAACAACAGCAGCAGCAACAACAACAGCCTCAACAACAGCAACAGCAACCACAAGAGGCAGCGCTTGCCGGCGACTTATTGAGCTTCCAACACATGTGGCCACAACAGCAGCAGCAACAGCAGCAACAACAACAACAGCAACAAGCACCACCAGCACCACAACCGCAGGCAAATCAAGTTGGACCTGGAGATCCACATAACTACAATATTGGGAGCATTCTTACGAATCTCATTGATACAAACCCACAGCCATTGGAATACAATTTTGATTTAATGCAACAGCAGCCTCCTCAACAACAACAGCAACAACAACAGCCCCAACAGCAGCAACAGCAAGCAGCACAACAACATCACAATGCTAGCAGTGCCTATGCCAGTAACCTAATGAGGCATACTGCGCCCGGAAATGTGTATGGTGGCGGCGTTTCCTACGAGCAACATCACAATCACAGCGGATTGCCCGATCAGCTGATCAACGAACAAAAGCACAACAGCTTTCAGCCGTATCATGGCCATCCACATGCACATGGTCTGCAGCAACCATTGCACTCACTACCAAATTCTCATTTGTTGCCGCCTCCACCGCCGCACGGCAATGTCTATGAGCGTACAGCTCCGCAAGTGGGAGGCGTAGGTGTTGGAGTGGGAGGTGGTGTAAGTGGGGTAGGTGTAGGTGTTGGTTATCCAATGCTGGTCGATGACACAAAACCTGTGTTGCCACCCATCAATGATTACATGCATCATATGCAGCAGCAACAACCCGATCTAATCTACTATCCAGTGAAAAATGATTGACAACCAAAGTAACCAGCATAGGTTGCTGCAAATGGATATCATCAACGTCATCATCAGCAGCTAAGCCATTAAAAACGCTGGTAGTATACACTAGCAATAGTAGTAGCAGCAACAGCTGCTGCTAAAATAGAAGCAGCAAGCTTAGGCGCCAAGAGAGGCGATGTTTTTCATTGAAAAACATTCAAACACAAAACATTTTAGTTTTTCTATGTTTAAAATAACTATATATATATATATGTATAGTTGTGGAGAGGATTAGGAGGAGCAGCTGATTAGAGTCTCTTTTAGAGCATAGTCTTTTGTAGATAACAATGACAGGATGACAGATAGCAGGATACTAATATAGATAACTATAACTAGTTAGCAATAGATAAGGTTTATAAGGATGAAAAGGATGATGTATGTTATAGCAATAACCTGAAGATTGGGGGCTTCAATGCTCATTTCTAATTCTAATCCGAACCGACGCTATGAGAACACACTCAAATAACACATACACATGACTACAGAAATATATATATATACGTATATATTTATATATATATATGTATATAAGTACATAAGCAATAACAGCAACAGCAACACAAAAAGTAAACAAACAAATAATATATATATTTATATATATATATATTGAACTCTATAAATATTTACGTAAATTATGTTATATGTTAGCTTATAAGCATGTAACACCCCATACAAGTAGCAGGAACAGCAGCAGCAGCAGCAGCGGCAACTATTGCCGCTCCAACAGCAGCAACAAATCAAGTTTCGAACAAATTTTTACATTATTCTATTTAATTTTTTGTTTTTGTTTTAATAATATGAGATGAGAACACAAATACGTACGATTTATATATAATTGAAAATCAATATACTATATATATATATATAGTATTTGTATATATGTATGAGTATAGAGGATATGTTGTAATCATTTAGATAAGTCGATAAAAAATTTTAGTTTTATTTAAAAAGAGTTTACGCTTTCTTTTGGGCCTCGTTACATAAGGCCAAAACGTAAAACAGACAACAACAAAACAAAACAAAACCATATCATATGTCAAATAGTTCTATGTCCCCAAATATATGTATATATATATATATAAATATATATATACATGTATATATTTTAATTTTGATAGTGCTTGTTATTTTCTATTTAGTTAAACAATAATTATATATACTAATTAAAAATGCCGAATGGAGCCCCTTAATTAAAGTAATAATGCCACATTTTTTGTTAGATTAGTGCCTAAGTCTAGTTGATATACCATCTATGTACGAGTAAATTCTTTTAAATATCCTTTTTTACTATCCAATTTGTGGCTTTTTACACCCAAAAAAAATAGATTGTATAAAAATGAAAGTTGCATATAGTCTGCTGCGCTCCAACAGCCCTTTTTAATGTCTGATATATATATGTATATAACTGTATACTATATATGTATGTATATATAAATTTTATTCTCCTTTGCAACTTCCTTTGCTTCCAAATGCAACTAAACATCCTTTCTATTCGTACAAGTTTGTATGTATTTTTCCTTAACCAACTTTACAGACCGCTTAGGTTTCTCACATTATATCTATATATATTTATATATATTTATATATATATATATATATATATAGAGCATTGTTCTTGTTTTTACAATTTATGTATTCAATTCAGCTAAGAAAAACAGAAACAAAACAAATAAAAACAACAAAAAAAATACATAAATTAAGTGAAAGTTTAAAACGATAAAACTTTAAGAATAATTTTATGAACAAACAAATGCAACCAACAACTACATTAATATTAGATTTGTATTCTGGATACAAAAATAAGCAACAAACAAGAAAACAATTTAAAAAAAAGAAAAACAAAACAACACAAAAAATATAAATAAAATTTGTATATTTAATAAAAATAGCAAAATAAAAATAAATAAAATTCTTTTAAAAAATTTAATTTCTTATTTTTTGCAAATCGGAATTAATGGCTGTAGTTGGCAGTAAGGAATTGGCACTAGATAAAGATGCTTGGCATAGTTATATGCTTAGGATATAGCTAGTCAACGGATGTACTATTTTTACAACAGGAAAGAGATGGATTATCCAAAGACTATCAAGAGTCACAATTTCAACAATTTATTTTTACTTTTTCAACAATTTATTTGCACTTTTCTATTTTTTATTTCCCAATCCGAAGATCATATAAAAAAATTATATTTTAACAATTGCTTAGTTAACACCGCCTATAAGATTAACAACACGATTCTTGTAGCGTTTTGATATATCGTTTTCGATGTATGTTTGTAGGACACGAGTCTGTGCTATCAACTCTTCGAGGACGGGATTTAGTTGTTGACGCTGTTCACGTAGTTCCCCCGCCCGTTTTTTCAGCACTTCTCGATTCGTACGTAACTTTTCCACAGCCTTTGTCATGTGCTGAAGTTTGGTGACCAGTAGATCAGCGTATTTTGGAGAATGTTTAAGTTGAAATAGATGGCGTGTTTGTTCATCGGAGCTCTGTAGAATGATGTTTTCAACATCGCTCAACATCTTGCTGATAGTCTCATTATCATGTGTAGCATTGTTGTCCATAAGGGAGAACATAATGTTGCTTGAGGAATCCAAATGGTTAAGCTCATAGAGACGCATACGCAGAAAGGCTTCCAATTCAAAGATTTCATCCAGAAAACGATCCCGATAGTTGGGCGAATCCAGTAAGGTTAAGGCCTGGTCACCTAAAATATTTTTTTTATAGATTATTAACTTCATAATAGAATGAACTGTGTTTATATGTGTTTAACCTTTGGCTGTGCCACCATCCATGCCAGTGCCTTCTACAACAATACCATATTCTTCAACCGGTATATCGAAATTGATTTCGACAGCATCCGTGGGTGCACTTTCGATGCCCCAATCAATGTTCCCGCCATCAGTTTCTTGGAAGTCACCGTAATCAATGATCTCCGCCGAAACGGTTGAGGATGTGCCACCGTTATCATCGGTGCCAAAATCTATTTCATTGCCATCATTTTCTTTGTTTGTATTGGAACCAGCAAAGTTTAGTTTCAGCTCTGGTTCCTCAACGTTGAGCGGTGCTTCCTTGTGAATGTACTGGTAGACTGTGGTATTCCCGTGCTCCACTAAATGACGTAGAATGGGCAAACATTGATTCTGTCCGTTGACCTCTGCATACAGATCAATACCCGTTTGCACTCTTCCGATATTCTGCAAGGATTTGCTGTATAGTTCAGGTAATCCAGAAAGTACGTCCAAAAATTCAGTATGTAAATTTTCACCTTTGACGCCCAATTGTTCTAGTAAGGCAGCGTGTTCAGAGAGTAATTGTGTCTCTGGTTTATGAAGATCATTTGCACGCTTTAAAGACTCATCGGTTTGCTGTTCTAACTTGAGCATTTGCTTTCGTACACCAGGGATTTCATAGTTAACATTGCGTACAAAGATCTGAGATGTTTCCGCTAGGTACGTGGCGTCTTTTTCATATAAACGACAAATTTCCTGCCAATCTTTCATGCGTTGGCTACCGTAGGTACCAAATACTCCTTTAGTGTCTTTTTCAGTTTGCTTTAAGATTTCAATTATCTCTTTAACATGAATATAGTTAATATCTGTAAAAAAAAATTCGCAAAATAAACGGGGATAGCAAAGGTAGAGAAATGTAATGACATACTGGAACCAGACAATAGTTTCACTAGTTGATCGTTGGCTGGCATATCTTCTAAAGCATTAGTGATCCTTGAGCGTATATCCTTAATCGGTGCCTGTATGTTCTTCGGTACAATGCGTCTGCTTATAAGCCAATCCTGCAGTTTCAGCGTGTGTATATCTATTGGTATTTCGGACTCCTAGCATTTGGATGCACGCAATAGATTATAAAAACATTTAAAGTACATAAAAGTATTAATCGTTTGTTGTTTCGCATCATATTTTTTAAGTTTTGTTTTTAAATTTTAATTTAATAAAAAACTTACATTCATTTTGATGTTGTTGACGTTGCTGTTTGGACCAAATATTATCAAAACAATAAGATTGCTTGCGAGCCGTGCATAGCTACTACGTCACAAAGTTTATCACTATCGATAAAAGCGAACGATTGTTTGAGATGGCAAAGCGAACAAACCGTAGTGTCTTATATATGGTTTCCGCTAACCATTTAAATATATTATGAATACCCTACAGTTAAATAATAATAAAAAGTTTATAAACATTATTATTTATTTCCATTGTTAAGAAATATATAAAAACAATATGAGAAGACCAGGCAACAATTTGGTGTTTAAAATAAGTTCGCTAATGTTGGAATGGCAGAGGCGTCATTATCAACTCTGAACATTTGGGAAACCTGAGCACTTGGCAACACCTTTTG
>JBAMBS010002072.1:0-166600 GCA_037044455.1 Zygothrica quintamaculata
ACCGTGCAACATTAAAAAACAATGATTAGTGCGTAAAGCATGGCACCAGCCGCCGTTCGTTTGTGTTGTACTTTCTTGTTTCGTTAAAATAGTAAACGTTCAAAAGAATGGCATGTATATACCCATATATGCAAATATACTGTATTTTTTGTTTATGTGTGTGTGTGAATGACAATGGCTGTGCGGCTTGCTAATGAACGATAAAACTAAACAAAAACAAACACTGTCAAGAGAAGGGGTTATACAAATAAAATATTGTTTTGGTTCAACTGAAACATATTTACGCAATTTGAATTGGTTTAAACAAATCTTTTGTATTTAGTTTGTTGTTTTAAGCGAATTCACAAATGCAACTGTAAGACATGCTCATAATAATGTGTTGCATCCATGCAAATGTGTCTGTAAAATTGTCTATCTCCCCTCTTGCTGATAGGCAAACTTAACGAAGAAGCTTTCAAATAACAAAATGACAGCAAATCATCGTTCAAATACGAACTCAAACACATAAACACACACACACACACATTTGCAAATCTATGCAGCATACCATAATCCGGGCAGATGTAGTAACCTATGCATTTTCGTTAAGTTTGACAAAACGTTTGCAAAATTGTATGCAGAATTCGTATGGCTCAACAAACGCCTGGCTTGACCTTGGTTTATTTGTTTCTATATGAAAATATACGTATACTATGCTCGGGTGCTGCGTATGCATTTGTGTGCGTGTGTGCAGAAGTGCGCAAATGTATGTAATTTTTAATGCCCCAACAAAGGTATACATACCTATGCATACATGCATATGTATGCGTTAATATACTAGATTAATATTCATTGTAAGTCTGTTCGTTGCTAGCGAAAGATATCAATTTTAGTCTTGTGAGTTTATTATCTATAACATGCAAAGATAAAAATTTAAATTAAATTTTCGATATATATATATATAGTATTTTAATACTTCCTACATTTGAGTGCGCGATTTGTAAAGTTTTTGGAATTCTTCAGTGATTGTAATTAATGTCTAATTAATGAAGTCAAAAAATATATACAAAGTGACAGAGAGAGAGAGAGAGAAAGAAAGAGAGAGACATCAACAATTGCATTCAATTGCTATGATATATATGTATAAATATTAAATGGCAAACTGCCATCCAGAAATTTCATACTAGAGACACACAATTGCATATGTATTGGTGTAGTTCATACTCAATTAGTAGAGTGCAATAGATATCAATGAGTAACTTTATTGTAACCTAAAACTATCATAATTAAAATATACTTAAAGGGAATTTTCCTAATTAATTTTAATAAACTACAATCTCATGGCTTTTACTTAGTTGCAGCCACTAAACCTAATTAATTGTAATGTATACATGCCCTTAACTGTCATGTTACACTTCTATAAAAACTTCTATAGAATAACAAACGACACAATAATTTATACAGCTTTAAAAAAAAAAAAACACAATTTGAAGACAGTAGAATTTAAATATATAGACAACAATTTTCAACAATGTGCTTACAATGTTAACATCGAGTTAATTAGTTTAAATTAATTTTAATTAAATTTTTAACTTCCTAACAAAAATATTCACCCACAAACTTTTGCGCACAATTTCTTTGAAAATAGTTTTTCGACTTTTATACATTTTAAAACAAAATTCACTATAGCATTATTTTACTGTAGCCAATTTGAATTATACATGCTTTTTTTGTACTATGTAAATTTTTAGGGCTACTTTAAATTTCTTAAAGATTTGCTGTCAACTCACGTATATATTCCCATTTTTTAGCCCCTTTGCCTTTTTGTAAAAAAAGAGCAAAGCGGAGCTATTGGAAATATGCAAAATCCAAAAGTATGTAACACATAGAAATAATCATCGGAGACCCCATAAAGTATATATATTCTGAATCAGGACGACAAGACGAGTTCATCTAGCCTGTCCGTCTGTCTGTCCGTCCGTCCGTCCGTATGAACGCCTGTTTCTTGAGACTATAAGAGCTAGAGCAACCAAACTTGAAATCTAGATTCGTTATGTTCGTAGGTTATACGAGTTTGTTTTTGATTTTTGAATTACCTCCCCTGACCCCCGCAAATCGCAAAAAACGATTATTTAGCACAATTTTCAACCGATCAACTTTATTTTTGGTACACATCATAATTAGACTATTCTTGATTGATGTTGTGAATCTGGGTAAGATTGATCAAAAATCTCGGAAGTTATAGATCAGCAAAAGTGGCGTTATGGGCCCCGGGGGGTATTGTAGTGCGCGCAAAATAAGAGCTAGAGCAACGAAATTTGGAACGTAGATTTGTTATGTTCGTACGCTATACGAGTTTTTTGGATTTTTCAATTTCCTTCCCTGACCCCCGCAATTTGAAAAAATCGATTTTCAGATACAATTTTTCACCTATCGAATTTCTTTTACGCACACATATAAGTCAGACTATTCTTTATCTACTTTGTAAATTTCGTTAAAATTGAACGAAAAACACGGAAGTTATACAACAGTAAGTACCCGATATAGAGCGTGGGGCTAAAGGTGCGCGCAATGGCTAAGTACGTGCAGAACTGTGTGTATGTATGAGTATGTGTGTGTATGGCTGTATATGTAGGCAAAGGCTCTCGTAGTCGGGTACACTCGACTACAGACTTCTTACTTGTTTTTTTTTCTAATAATATAAATATACACATAAATATGTATAAACACGATTTCACGGAAATACATTTAATATAATTTATGATATATTTTGAAGATCCCTTACAGAATATTCAGTTAAAACATAAGTTATAGTAATTACACTAAAAAACAAGTAAGAAGTCTGTAGTCGAGTGTACCCGACTACGAGAGCCCCTTTGCCTACATATACAGCCATAACACACATACTCATACATACACACAGTTCTGCACGTACTTAGCCATTGCGCGCACCTTTTAGCCCCCCACGCTCCATAGCACGGTACTTTATGTTGTATAACTTCCGTGTTTATTGTTCAATTTTAACGAAATTCACAACGTAGATGAAGAATGGTCTACTTAATATGTGTGCGTAAAAGAAATTTGATCGGTTGAAAATTGTATCTGAAAATCGATTTTTTCAAATTGCGGGGGTCAGGGAAGGAAATTGAAAAATCTAAAACAAACTCGTATAGCGTACAAACATAACAAATATACGTTCCAAATTTCGTTGCTCTAGCTCTTATTTTGCGCGCACTACTATACCCCCCCGGGGCCCATAACGCCACTTTTGCTGATCTATAACTTCCGAGATTTTTGATCAATCTTACCCAGATTCACAACATCGATCAAGAATGGTCTAATTATGATGTGTGCCAAAAATAAATTTGATCGGTTGAAAATTGTGCTTAATAATCGTTTTTTTCGAATTGCGGGGGTCAGGGGAGGAAATTGAAAAATCTAAAACAAACTCGTATAGCGTACGAACATAACAAATCTACGTTCCAAATTTCGTTGCTCTAGCTCTTATTTTGCGCGCACTACAATACCCCCCCGGGGCCCATAACGCCACTTTTGCTGATCTATAACTTCCGAGATTTTTGATCAATCTTACCCAGATTCACAACATCGATCAAGAATGGTCTAATTATGATGTGTGCCAAAAATAAATTTGATCGGTTGAAAATTGTGCTTAATAATCGTTTTTTTCGATTTGCGGGGGTCAGGGGAGGAAATTGAAAAATCAAAAACAAACTTGTACAGCGTACGAACATAACGAATCTAGATTTCAAGTTTGGTTGCTCTAGCTCTTATAGTCTCTGAGAAACAGGCGTTCATACGGACGGACGGACGGACGGACGGACGGACGGACGGACGGCGGACGGCAGCAGACGGACAGGGCTAGATGAACTCGTCTTGTCGTCCTGATTCAGAATATATATACTTTATGGGGTCTCCGATGATTATTTCTATGTGTTACATACTTTTGGATTTTGCATATTTCCAATAGCTCCGCTTTGCTCTTTTTTTACAAAAAAGGCAAAGGGGCTAATGATCAGAATTTAACGCTTATATACAATATATTGCTTATAGGCAAAAATACTTTCTATAAATGAAAATATTGTTTTTATAATCATATAAAATAATTTAACTAAAATTTTACTATTTACTAGGAATTACGTATGTTCCTTAGGATTCTGTTATTTTAGTCCCTATGTTTTATTTAAAAATGGGAAAAATAGGGAATAATGTATTAGAACAGAGCTATATTAAAGATAGAAATAAGCAAACTCTAATATATATATATATTTATATTTATGTTCTTTATCAACTTTAATCGATAGTTGACTGTTTCTCAATGACTTCAAAGTTTTTTTTTATAGATTTTCCCCCTAAACACTTCAAATCGAAAATAAACAAGTAAGAAGTCTGTAGTCGAGTGTACCCGACTACGAGAGCCCCTTTGCCTACATATACAGCCATACACACACATACTCATACATACACACAGTTCTGCACGTACTTAGCCATTGCGCGCACCTTTTAGCCCACCACGCTCTATATCGCGGTACTTACTGTTGTATAACTTCCGTGTTTTTCGTTCAATTTTAACGAAACTCACAACGTAGATAAAAAATGGTCTACTTAATATGTGTGCGTAAAAGAAATTTGATTGGTTGAAAATTGTATCTGAAAATCGATTTTTTCAAATCGGGGATCAGGGAAGGAAATTGAAAAATCCAAAAAAAAACTCGTATAGCGTACGAACATAACAAATCTACGTTCCAAGTTTCGTTGCTCTAGCTCTTATTTTGCGCGCACTACAATACCCCCCGGGGCCCATAACGCCACTTTTGCTGATCTATAACTTCCGAGATTTTTGATCAATCTTACCCAGATTCACAACATCAATCAAGAATAGTCTAATTATGATGTGTACCAAAAATAAATTTGATCGGTTGAAAATTGTGCTAAATAATCGTTTTTTTCGATTTGCGGTGGTCAGGGGAGGAAATTCAAAAATCAAAAACAAACTCGTATAACCTACGAACATAACGAATCTAGATTTCAAGTTTGGTTGCTCTAGCTCTTATAGTCTCTGAGAAACAGGCGTTCATACAGACGGACAGACGGACAGACAGACAGACGGACAGGGCTAGATGAACTCGTCTTGTCGTCCTGATTCAGAATATATATACTTTATGGGGTCTCCGATGATTATTTCTATGTGTTACATACTTTTCGATTTTGCACATTTCCAATAGCTCCGCTTTGCTCTTTTTTTACAAAAAAGGCAAAGGGGCTAAAAACAAACGATTATTTAGCGCAATTTATAATCGATAATATTTCTTCTTGTCAAACAATTTAAATGTAATATTGTCAAAATCATTAACATTGAAGCAATTTAAATGAAAACTGTTCCAACAACAGCTGTACTAGAACTGTGTGTATAAACGGTTGTGTGTGTGTGTTGGTAAACAAGATCAAATAAGTGTCTAGTTTTCGACTATAACATTTTTACTTTATTTATTTTCTACTTAAAACCAAAAACTATATTATTTTAATAGTAAAAAAAAAAGTATTGCCAATCTCTCATAAAATATATATGTAATGCCGAGTCATGGCAACTATGTCTGTTTATCCGTTTGTCAAAATATTTTGTGTATCGAACACTCGTTGATTTTATATTCAGTTGTCAAAGTATCGAAGGAGGCTGAGCAGTTGACTTCATTTAGTTGACATTTTGCATTGGTTGTTACATCAAGTATTTCTTTTAGAGTAATTGCAAGTCATTCCTGATTAATTTTTTCTTTTTATTTTTTCCGAACAGGCATACAATGAGTGTGCCACCAGGTGAAAACTTGGAAAAGAGTGAAAGCTCTAATGCTGGCACTAAAAGGCGTTTCGACAAGTCGTCAAGCCCAAGCATTTCTAGTGATGACTCTGCTATGGAGACATACAATAATACTGATGAAAATATTGAATCGGACAGTTCACCGTCTACATCGGCAGAGCAACCACCAGGTGGTATATCAAATGGTAAATGAATTATAACTATTATGCACAAGTTTGTATAATTTAATTTTTGATTATGGCGTGTTGTTCAACTTTATAGGACATTCATCAAATAATGGAATATCGAAAAAGCGTAAAGCCAGGATGTCAAGAGATCGTCGCGACTCTGGAGAGATTGCTTTGGTAGGTTGGAATGGAGCCTTTCCAAATCTTTTAACCATGTACAATCTGGAAAGCACTTTAGATTTAGATCAGCAGGTTAGTGTGATAAGCTACTGCTGTTTTCTTATGCATTTGAATGTATTGAGATTTATGTGCTTATTTGCTTATAAAACAGATTCCAGATGATCTTAAGTCAGTTTGTGCCACTGGTTTGAGCATTTTTCCTAGACATGAAATTGAGGATCCTATAGAACAGCGGCCAACAGAGTCAGCATCGACATCAACATCTTCTCTTTCGGTTTTTCTATCACCTAAAACACCACCACCACCATCAACAACAAACACAAAAAAAAAAACATCAACAGCAGCAGCAGCAGCAGCAGCAAGAACAACAACTACTAGTGCAACAACATCATCTAAAGCAGCAGCTGTAGCTTCAGATAAAACCAGCAATGCAAGTGCTGCAAATCCAGGGCCAAAGCCAAAAAACAACAGCAGCTCATCAAATCCTTCTGTGCCAAATGAAACAGGTTGTCCTCGTTCTGAAGCAGAATCACAGTCAAAAACAGATAATACAAAAAAAAATCAGGTAACACTTGCATATTATCCAACTAATAGATCAACTTTCCTTTTCTACCTTCTTCCATTATTTTCTCCGTTCAGAAAGATAAACATTTAAAAAAACAGTCACCTAAAGCAGATAATAAGCAGTCGTCTCTAGATGCAGATGCTGCAGATAACACCGATTCTACATCTCCTTCAACTTCTTCTGTTGCTCTTAAACAATCATTTAAAGCTTCTAATGAGAATTTTCCATTGTCAAAGAAGCGTACACACTCCATAGAACTACAAGAAATAGACGCAAAACGCTTTTTTCAATCAACTCCGGAAAAGGAGGAACAAAAATTACGACGCTCAAAGTCATTATACGAACTTAATATAGAGACAACACCGCGTTCAACACGTGCACGCAGTATTTGTATTATGTCGCCACAGAAAGACGTAAAAGTGATCATTGATGAGCCAACATCGAGCTCATCAATTAATGCTATAACCAAGAGGTCACTGATCCGTTCCGGTAATACAGCTAAATTACCAGCAACCGATGAATTTTATTGTTTACCCTTCAAATACGGTTGGAAGCGTGAGCTAGTGTTACGCAGCAATTCATCCGTTTCACGTTTAAGGGGCGATGTCATATTTATATCACCAGCAGGCAAAAAGCTACGATCTCGCGAGGATATCATTCCATTATTAACGGGTGAACTGACCATCAAACATTTTTGCTTTCAACGCCAAATGCAGCAGGTTGGCGAAGAGTTTGAAACCATGCGCCAGGCGCAACCAGCTGTTATGCGTCGCAAATCTCAAGGTCTACTCAACAATAGTAACCAACAGCACCTGGCAACCACACCCGTTTCTGGCAAGCGTATACCTAAGCCTAAGGTGCCCAAGGGTGCTAGTCCCCCACCAGAAGGCTGGACCTCAACCATGGCTGTTAAGGGAAATGCACGTGTCCTGGCAGCAAGCAACAATAACTCAAGCAGTAGCGCTAGTTCCAGCGCCAGCCACAATACACGTAAACGCAGGTAAGCATACGGAAAGTAGCTTCAATTAATATAACTAATTATATTAATTTCGTTCAAACTTTTACTTAGCAGCAGCCAGATAAAACAATCGGCTAAGAATCATTCAATACTTTCAACATACTCAAAAACATCAGCTCCAGCGGTTGTGTCACCAAAAACAACTATACTAACACCGCCCACCGCTGATAAACTAATCTGTGTGTATTGCCTACAGTCGATCAAGGAAAAGCATCAGGCCTTTCCCATTGAGTCAGTTAATGTAAAGAGTTACATCTGCATGGTAAGTAATTAACTTGCAGTTAAATTGCATTTAATGTGCGATTAATATGTATCCGTTCTCCTATGTAGCGTTGCCTGCCGGGCACTAAGGGCGGCAATTTACAGCCTACAGTTCTAATTAAAGGACTACAAAGTCGTCGTACACAAGCCAATGGCATAAAGAAACAGCAAGATGCTACGGATAAAGAAGAGTCTGATGAAAATACTAACAGCACTGCTAAGGCAAATGTTAAAATCAATTCTTGTATCAACGCTAGTGGCCATGGAGATAAAGACTCAAGTGATGAACATAACGCTGATGGTAATGGCAGCCTTTTGGAAATTGGAGGAGAGATTGAACTACCTGGTGCACTACCACCTGATCAGCTGTTTAACGACGAATCTGAACCTGGAAGTCATATTGGCAAGAAGATAACACCAAAACCACTGGAAATTGTTGTCATAAATGGTCGCAAAGCTTTGGCTGTTGCTGGTGAACCGCCGCGTCCACGTCTACAAGTGTGAGTCCGAATCGATGGCATTTGATCAACTCATCCAGATGCCTATTCATCATCAAATCTTCTCTATTCGGTTCAGTACCAGTTTCAGTGTAATATAGATAATATTAATCGATCATAATCATTGATTAAGGATAGAGCAGGCAGAGTAGTCCAATATATATAGACTTTACTTTCATACTTCGATTATATGCACTAAATATGTTCAAAGTCTGTCAACACTAGCACCTAAATGGTGCATTTGCCATCATTTGCACAATTTCTTAACTAAATTGATTCACTTCTTAACCTATCTTAACTTGCTCCTTATAATATTTACAGGATACCTCGTGAACCTGACTTGGAGATCTATGAAAGACACTTCAATAAGCGCGCCCCTACACCAAAAGGCAAGCGTCAAAATATCATAGATTCTATATCCGCTGGTAACATGAGCTGCCAGGTAATGACAGCCGTTATGAAGACACTTAATCTAAATGTAAGTTTTTAATATTATGCTAGAATAGTCAGGATATAATAATAATTACCTCAACCTATGTTGTAATGTTGCAGGATCGTGTACGTATGGCAAATGTGTGTAAGACCTGGGCAATGATAAGTCGTGATCGAAGTGTTTGGCATACATTAAAGCTACGCGATACACATATTACCAACTGGATATTTTGCTTGCGCGATATGGTACGTTATCGCACTCGCGAACTTGATATGATGGGTGTTCGTATGGATAATCCAAAGTTGCGCATGGAAGGTGATCTACGAGTTTTGAAATCATTGCGTATATTACGCACAGATCCTTCCGACGCAGAATTTATACAGACTATTATAAAGCGTATACCACGTCTGTTGGAACTGCGTACAACATGCACTAGTCGTTCACTTAGCCTGACTCATATGGATAAAATGGTTGATCTACAAGTGCTGCGCATACGTATGTCAGAGCCAAAGGCTAGCATCTTATCGTTGTATCCCTTGCATAAGCTCGATAAGTTAAGGGAATTAAGTTTACGCGGCATATTTAACATGACTCAGTTGGAATTGCAACAGCTACAGGGCTTACATCAGCTGGAGACACTGATACTTGGTTCTTGCCGCGGTATGAAGGTTCAAGTCTTTGGTACACAAGTGCTACCAAATCTAATACGATTGCGCCATCTACGCCTGGAGAATCATCATAGCAATCGCTCATTTAGCGTCACTGAGATTATGGAAGGCCTTGCCGCCGGCGGCAGTGTTAAACGTTTGGAACTTATTAATGTCAATGTAGATGTTGAGTTCAGTCGTCAATTATCTGAATGTAAAACTATTGAGGAATTGCTATTGATGCCAAACTTTCATAATAATACAGCTTATATGATGAATTACATAATGCAGGCCATCAATGAAAATAGTGAACAACTAAACGTATTCCGTCTGGGTTTAACCTATGAACTGTTAAGTGTGACACGTACACTGGCCATGAATCATGAGAAGGATTGCATACCGGTGGCATTACCAATACCAGGTGTACCAGAGAATGATATATTAAATGAGTCTGATGAACCGATTGCCTATTTGCCAGTTGATCGTTTGGAATCAATTCTACATCATATGATGCCCCAGGCCTGGTTAACTGTTGCCAAGGTATCGCAGAGCGAGACAAATAATTTAAAATTTCTGACCAAATCCCCAGTTGATCCAATGCCAAACGCAACTATTTGATGATTCTCTACCACCACATGTGGAGTTAGTATTCATAGTATATAAGCCAATGGGTTTAACAAATAACATAGTTCAATTGGTCATTGAGCAATACGTAAATAACAACGGGTATTAATATCCGGCGTAATGCTTGATCAATTCTTCTTTGAGAGAATATAGACTGAGTCTCAATTACAACACACATACTCCACATGCATCACAAGCTTCACAATTGTTTAAATCGCAACAAAAGAAAGAACAATAAAAGAAACAAAAAAATTGCACATTTTATGGGTTTCTCATTAAAAAAATGTGGAAATACTTGTATGCACATATATATATATATATATATATATATATATATATATGTATATTTAAATATATATACATATATATATTTTTTTTTTGTTTATTTTAATATGAAATATATAAGTGTATATATATATTTTTTTTACTATAGTATAAAATATATTTTACAAATATATATTACATATAAATAAATGTAAAACTTATACATACATATTTCACTTCATATAAATAATGCACAGTTTTATTATAATTATAATTATATTAATATTAATAATAATAATATATGATAAACGAGGTCTTATACCGAAATATGTTTGAGTACGTTAAAAACGTCGAAAAAAAAAAAATGCACATTTTAAATTATTATTATATAACTCGAAAGGAGTCTGTGTATCTACACATGTGTGCGTGTTTGTGTTTGTGCGTATGTGTGTGTGTGTGTATATATGAAGTAATTCTGATGACTGATTCTTTACTTATGGCCGCACACATATACACACAAATATACATAGAAATATATCATCTATATGTATACATATATGTCTGTATATATACATATATAAAATGTACAAAAAGTAGAATAAATAAATGTGTAAAAAAAAACCTAATACACTTGCGTTATACACATTAACTTGGGTCTGCTTTAGGTATAAATATAAGTATAAAAATAAGATAGTAAAATTAAGAAAACTGGCAAAAAGAAAAGCGTCTGTCAACAAATACTATTTAGTACTCGATACTTTCTTGGATTGATATATATATATATCTTATAATAGATGACGACTTGAAGTAAACTTTTTTCTTACATTCATTTAATGCAATTATATAAGCAGTTGAGAGAGACAGAAAAGGCGAGAGAAAAAGTGTATACTCCATTGCTTTTTTTTTGTACATTTGATAAACATAATGGAACGGATTTAGATAGATCCAGATGTCATTGAACTATATCTATGGTTAGTTCAAGGCGGCTGTTAGCATAATTTGCACATTTCTTGCATTATAACTTAAAGTATGTATAACAGTATAATGTTTTGGGTACAAACAAAAAAGTGGGCGTGCTACGATAAACATATTTATATAACTAAATATATATATATATATATATAATAATATAGTATATATACTTATCGTTTTGTTTGAATGTACATAACCGATTTGATGTATTACGTTTTATATGTTAACCAAGGGCAACCACACATTGTGCATGGCGTTAAAATGTTATCAAATGTCAAGATAGGGTATACAAAGAGTAATAAATTATATATACATATATATTAGGCGATGAGCCATGTGCGATGTCGTCTAGACGATATCGACTACAACCAGCGCTGGCAATACGATTTCCGCTTTAGACACACATTTCTTAAATACTTATGTTATTGCAATATTGGTAGCAAAAATAGAATATAATATTTCTATATAACTATATACACATACATATAAATATATGTGTACATATAATGTGGCTAATATTGGCTCAGATCAAGTGCACTTTGGATTATGTACATGTACATCGATATGTACATCAAAAAAACCTGAGGGTAAGGCTATGGGTTATGGGAATGGAGTCTTAAAGCTAATTTGTCGTTGGTCTAATTGAACTCCAATGTTGATGGTTATCAATTGTATTGGGCATTGGGGAAATAATCAGGCACAAATATATGTATAATAATGCCAGTAAACATCAATGCAAAGTAGATGATAACAGCCATCCACCAGAGTATGCGCTCCCAGCGTCGCACCTCCAAATTTCTTAACACTCCTATGCCCACAAGTAGACCGGCAACAGCACCTGATAAATGCGCCACATAACCGATCTGATCACGTTCATCATATAGATGGCGATACACTGATGTGCCCAAATCAGTGAAGCAGAATATAAGAAAGGCAAGCAACTGGATAATGGCGTACTCCATTTCCGAGTAGTTCTGTAAATGAAATATTGTTAGGGCTTAGAGTTTAGATTGTTAATTTAAGTTATCTTACCATAATGATGGTGGCAATGTGTGCTGTAATCAGTGCATAGACACCACCAGAGGCACCAGCCAAAAATATACGTGGACTGGTCAATGATGTACCCATTGAACCAGCCGCAACGCCAGCCAAATAGACAAGCGCTACACGCCACCAATGATGGACTAGCTCAAGTGCAACACCCAGAAAGATCTGTATGAGTAGATTCATCATAAGATGCATGATGCCAACATGGACAAACATGTAGGAAATGAAACGCCATGATTCATAACGTTTATAGGGATTGTATATGAATAGCGTTGCTGCTGGTCCATTGGTGCTCTCACCCAGACGCTGATTATAGTTCGGATCATCTCTGTTGGTTAAATTAAATCATATTATATAAAAGAAACTCAATGGATTTCATTATGGAATACATACTGAAAGTAAATGACATCCACAAGAAACATTATGATCTCTATAATTGAGAAAATGACCATAGTTAATGGTGGCGGGCAGATGGACATCTGTTTCTCATAAGCGCCATCCGGTTCATCGCCTTCAAGTGGTTTTGGTGGTGGCACTACCATGCGGCAATATTTAGTCAATAGATTACGTATCATCCATTTATTCTGCAGCGACATGGCGTAGAACTCCTCAAAGTCCAAATGTCCATCATTATTGACGTCATTCTTACGTAGAATCTGTTCCGCAATATATGCCGGAATATCACGGCAAAAGCCTTCTGATATGAGACTCTTTAGTTCTTGTGTACTGATAAGCCCATCTCTGTCTGAGTCGTGCTGTATGATAAACCACAAAAAGGATATTAAATTTAAGATAAAAATTGATAGTATAAGTATTAAATTATATATATATATATATATGATCCTAGACACCCAGCAGCAAATAGATTAAATATTTAAATAAACATAGCAACTTTGACAATTTCCATCATGTGTTAATAATCATCAAAATTAAAAAATTTATAAACTTATTTTAATATAAGGACACCATTTGGGCTGTGGCGTGAGGTTTTTGGTGAAGCCCTGCAATAAAAACAAAAACAATTTGGTTGATTGGAAACGAATATTTCCATAAAATAAATATACCATAATAATAGTGTAGCCATTGTACCCTGTCAAGTGGCTGCTGCAGGATGACGCAGTTGCGGCAATCAAAGAGTAATTTTATTGAAGGATTTGTTAACAGATTAATTGGTGAACAGAGACATGGTGAATGTAGTTATAATCAATTCAATGATTCACTAAATACCGATGGGACTAGTATTTGGCCCATTATATTTGCATTTCTAATAGGTATACTTATTGGTGTCTATATAATACCTTATCTTGTACCAAGTCAACCATCACAAGAGTTACTGTTCATAAGCAGCCAAACAAATTGCAAAGCGGCCAAGAAGCGACTCATTGAACAGTTGCTATCCCAGGTTGCATTAAAGCCCATTAAAGGTCGCAAGTCAATTGCCGAGCCAGACATTTGGCAGGATGTTATTGTGCCCACCCAAGACGACGAAGATCAATGGTCACTAAACAATCGCCAATCATTATTGCAGGAGCGCTATTTTGATGTGGAAAACGACATCAATGTCGAAGAAGGGGATAGCTACAGCGATGCCCAGGAATAGCACATTAATCCACCTAAAACTGTCGCCAAAATAAATACACCCATTAAAAAAAAAAACACAAAAAACACTAAAAAAATTAATGCAATCAAATTCAAAGTCATCTGAATAAAATGTGGTCAAAGTATTTGCTGTCGTTAAATCGTCACAATTCTAACAACAACAAAAAAAGATTAAAAAAAAAAGAGATAAAGACACCAAGAAATTTTTCAAAAAGTAAGCAAACTTTTAAATAAGAAAGAGCTAATTTAAAAATTAATATTTTAGGTAAAAACCATAAAAAATATTTAAATAATGTTTAAGAGGAAATTATTATTGTTTATAAGAAACAATAATAAGAATTATTATTATTATTATTATATAAATAATAATACTTAAATAGTTTAGAATTTAAATAAATAAATAACGTAAATCAAAGCAAAATTTTATATCTTTAGAAAATAATAATTTTAAAGACTATTTAGTATTAAGTATTTATTAACTATTAATATTATTATAAAAAAAATAAGGAGAGTCATAAATAATAAAAAAAATTGTAAAATGTTAAAAAAAATATAAAAACTTTTTTTTATTTAAAATTCAGTCAGTTAAAATAAATAATAAATATAAAAAATAATAAAAGAAAAATTAATTGAAATAATATTAATAATATAAAGTATAATATAATATATTTATATATGTATTTAAAAAAGTAATATAATAATAAAATTATTATAAATTGCTTAAAAAATTAAAAACTAAATAAAATAAATAAATAAAAATAAATAAAATTGTAAAATATTAAAAATAATATATAATAAATTTAAATTAATAAGTTTACTTATTAAACCTTTTTTTTATTTATATTTCAGTCAGTAAAAATAAATAATAAATATGAATAATACAAAAAAAATAATTGAAATAATAATAATATTATAAATTATAACATAAAATATTTATATATATATTTAAAAAAGAATTAAGGTAATAAAATTATTATAAATTGTTAAAAAAAAATTAAAAATAAAATAAAAATAATTAATAAATATGTTAAGTTAATTTAATTAATGAAACCGTTAGTAATTAAACTACTTTATTTCACTGTACTTGAAAAAAAAAATAAAAATAAACAACGTTTGGTCAAAATGACTAACTGGAAAACGACTTAAGTTTATCTAATTGTGTTTTAGATTGAATCATATGGAGAAATATTATATATATATATATATATATATAGATATGTATGTGTGTACACTCCAGGAAGTACAGGTATATAAATGGATGTATATATCTGTATATATATATCTATGTGTATATCTATTCAGTCGACGAGCAATAGAAAACAAGTCAAAACACATGTGATAAGCACTTTTAATTGCGGCTGCAACTAGGGGCTACAATAGAGAGAGAGAGAGGGAAGTGGATAAGGTTGAGGTACAAAGTGGTAACATAAAAATTAGTCAGCTCAAAATTTAAACCCACAGCCAACGGGTATCAAAGTCAATGTCAAATAATTTCATAGATATATTAAAAGTTTTACCTGTACGAGTCGATAAAGATATAAATTTTGGATTTCTTATATGAATATAATAATATAACAATATGTATGTATATATAAATATTATTTTTCTTTGTAAATATGTGTTGAACCCAATCAAAGTAGGTTTAAAAAGGTTTACTATGAATTGAAGTGAAGTTTGTTTAGTATTAATTTTTTGCTGAACAAAGTAAGATCGTATTTGGAACGGAATATTATTAGAGCCGTTCCTAGTTAATCCTAAAATAGTAAGGTATTACTTTATAGATTTATATAAATAAAATATTTAAAGAATTTATTGTTTATTGTCTCTATTCAGGTAGAATGACACTTCTGTGGCAAATAGGCACTCAGATATCAGAATTTTTTTCATCGACTGACCCACAAGATGGGCCTTGTGATTGTGGTAGTACGGAAGATGATGAAGATTTAGTACAGGAATCTTCGGGCATAAGATCTCTTATTATTATATATGCTGTATTGGTATGTCTATTTATTGGTGCAAATCTATTGCCCACACAAATGACGCCAGATACGCGTGTGGTGAAGGATCGAAGGATACGCAAAACAGATCACCAGAGACGCATTAAGCAGCTAATGTATAAGGTAGCCATCAGAAAGGTTTCAACAGAGAATTTGGAAGTATGGCAGGATGTGCAGCTACCAACAGAAGAGGAAGAGTCAAAATGGAAACAATCAAAGTTATCAGAAAGTAATGTGGAAGATAAAGCGGAGAACCCTTCCAGTCATTTAACTGATGCTATAGAGAGCAAGTAGATCGTATAGGATTATCAGGATTAGCGGCCCTAATAATATGTGTAACATCTATATCCGTTCGTACATACAACAAAATTCGGAGTTATTATTTTTAAATAAATAGATTGTAAATTATGTAAGAAATTATTTCATTGCCACATGTTGCATGCACTGTTGTTGCAATAGCTTTTTATGTTTTCCTTCTTAAATAATCAACACCAAGTTTAGTCAATTCCAAATGCCACAAATGGTCATAACTGACTCGTAGGCTATAAAAGGCCAATTTAAACTGAGCCACCTGCAACAAGTAGGTAACAAGTGGCCAAAATCGAATTGCATTCAGTTAACAAATATGTCAAAACTGCATTCGATTTCAGCTTTCAATCACGGACAAAAAACGAGCAAAAAATGAATTTACTTTTTTTTTAACAAACTTTTAATACACTTTCCAAAATAGTTAAAAAACCGTTTGTGTAACCCGCCAGGAATTAACTCTAGCTAGTTTATGCTCAGGTATACATATATATATATAATTAGTATATACATTATATATAGTTTATATAGTGACATATTCTATAACAACATCAAACATAAAAAGGCAAAATAAATTTAAACAGGAACTGTGCAAATCAAAGTAAAAGTTTGTATTCAGTTGAAATGATGCCATATAAATTTGTTATTATATTAGGATATATACTATATATGTACATAAACGTATAATGAAAACATTGAGACATATATATATATATATATATAATATATATATATATGAATCGGTAATGATATAAAACTTGTTGGTTTGAGTTATGCAGTGGTTGAAATCGCTTTTGTCGAACTCTAGATAAGATTACGCAGCGAATTTCTTGATATTGAGTTGGATGACAGTGGGGCAAGCGGGGGAAATTCAAGAGAATTCAAATAATAAACCGTTAAGTGTCATCATTATATATAGATGTGATTGAAGACAAAATCAATTTACATTACTCTAAATATAAACTTGGTAATTTGTTTATATTTAATTTTTTTTTTTTTTTTTTTGCTGAAATTTGTTATAAGTAAGCTTAGTTTTAAGTAAGTTCATATTTGGTTTCACTGTGCAGGTGGCGTTTGGCAAACTGTTAATTAAAAGAAGGAGACAAAAAAGCAGAGAAAGATAGAAAGAAATAGAGAAAAAGAGAACTATAACTTAAGAGAGAAAGCCACAATGAAGTATATGCTAATTATTAAACCTGATACTAAGATAGATTTGTATACGCATGTTGTAAGCGAATTAGATGACCAGCTAGAAACATATGGCAAAATAGCAGAAAAGGTGTGCAAAGGGAAATAGCAGTATAAAGAATCAACAGTTAAAAACTGGTTACAACAAATAATGAAATGCAATTTGTAATTTCGCCGTACGGCGAGTATTGAGTCAGTTGCCAGGGGCCAATGAACGAAACGGGCCGGCACACGCACGGCCGAAGGAGAAACAGTGCAAAAGAGCGAGAAAGAGATTTATAAACAGACTTATAGAACATAATATTAAGAAATAGAAACCAAATTTTGTCTATAAGAAGGAAGTTAGAACTATGTGATTGGTGAGTTTGAATTAAAATGAATAGGGAGTGGCAACTGATAAGTCGGTTAGACAACTTAAGTTAATTGAATTTAATATAAAGATGGTAAAAACGAATTCCCTAAAAAGTGACACAAAACACAAAATCAACTGTCAGTCACTCAGACAGTCAGTTAGTTAAGAGCACGACAACAGAATTCCCCATATATAAAAATATAATATACATATGTTTGTATTAAAAAACCGGTTTTTCTTTGTACCTATTCTTTTTTCTTATTTTTTTTTTCTTTACGATAAGATTTTGCCTTGTTCTCCATAAAATTGCTATTGTTTTTGTTGCAATGTTAAACAAAAACAAAAACAAAATTCAAAAATTAAAAACAGGCCGAAAATAAATAAGCAAAAACAATTGTTGGTTGTGAAATATTTATGCAAATTTGTGAAATTCACTGTTTAAAGTAAACATACAACATATATAATATACGAAATAGAAAAAGCTCCCCCCATCACTAATACTAATGCCCCGTCACAAGGCAAATGGCGCGAAGTCATTGCAGCGTGACAATGAGCAATGTAAAACGAGTGCAGGAGTTGGGGGTCAATTGTGCCGATGATTCAGAACTTTCACCAAGGGCAAGGCATAGGGCAGACTGAGGTCTAAAAACAAACAAGGGAATTCATTCATACACATGCACGCAATGAACAGAGAACGAGAGAAATACAGTAAAAAGAGATCGACTGGGGGAGATAGACGAACATATGCAAGCAATGCACATGTTTATTTAATTGCATATGTATGTATGAGTTTATACATTTATCTTACCGTATCAAATATTTCGCGCATCTTGCGACGCTCCTTAGACTCTTGACCCACATTGGTCTGATTTAGTGGTATCTCCTCCATGTCGACAGTATCCTGACGCTGCGTTGGTGGTCGTACTGGTCCCGTTGGTGAACGTCGCTCTAATGGTATACTGGGGTAAAGGCCATTTTCGAGGTCCCGCTGTTGCTGCTGCTGCAGCTGTTGGGCGGGTGTTTGGCTTTGCTGTCGTGACACTGCTTTTGTAGGCATTCTCCTTCTTTCTTTCTATATGTTTGTTTGTATGTTTATGACTCAATAGAGTGTTATTTTATTGTTACTATTTCAATGCTAAGGCCACTGTTTGGCTCTAATGCGGCACTCAAGAATTATTTGTGCTCCGACACACACATTCTTGCGATAAGATTAATATATGGCTATGTGTTTTAAACACAGGCTAAATAAAATGCAATACGAAATAACAATAAAAAGAGCAAAACAAGAAAAAAATAAGTTACAACAACGGTAACTAAAATTGCCGCACACACCGGGTTAATTGCGTCCGAACAGTTTGTTTAATCGTAACTGAATGAAAGGGGGAAAGAGATGAAACTATAAATGTAACACAATGTTATTTTACATTGCGCTGTCTTAAATTTGAAACGAACAATGGCCACACCATGTTATAATGCATTTCTGTTAACAGCTGAGTAAAGAGGAGTAACTCTGTTATGCGCGCTTATTAAAATTAAAAAGCTTTAAAATATACCTATACTTTCGTTCTATATTTCTTTTTTAGGTATTTTATATTTTAGAAAATAATATAGTATATTTTTTTAAACAATAAAAGTAATATATCTTCAAAATTTAATAAACTTTGCATTTAATAAGAAAAGGTTAAGGCGGGATTAACTTAGGTGTTCATCAGTAATGAATAACCAAAGTCGGCAGAACAATTCATGTAACGGCCATCATGTTATATTCGATTTAAAAACTCAACTTTGAATAGTTGAATTCTAATCTTTTGAAATAGTTTTAATGTTCTGTTTAATAAAGCACAGTACAGATCCACTAAATGTGTAGCGAAAATAAAAATATAACTACACAGATTATTCTGACGTAAAAACTCTAGGATTTTGAACCTTTAAAACTGAGCAATTCGCTGAAAGCTTTATATACAAGTGCTGTATGTCCCAAATTAATAGAAACACATAGTTTTGTTTTTTTTTTATCATTTTTTTTTTCTTTTTTAATGTTAATTTTAGCTGTGGATACATATATATATTTATAATGATATCGCATATCGGTTTCCGCTGTTGCGAGTTATTAATTTTGTTCGCTTAAAGTTGAGTATATATATATTACTGAGTATACATAGTAGTATTTATATGGGTGTTGGGTAAAGGATTCCATACTCGTTTAATAAACTCATCCAAAACTCAGCGGGGTTAGTATAGTTTTGCGCTTTGCAATTGTTTTTTTTTTTCTTTATAATTAAAATTATGACAAAAAAAAAATCAACAATTACTGCATAGTTTTTAAGTTCAATAACAAATAATAATAATAATAATAGTAAAAAAAATAAAATTAAAAAAAACAAACACAAAAAACGTACAAATGTTCTTGCTGTTCAGAAGACGAGCCTGCCATTTGTGAGATTTGTTAGATAATATAAGATGTGGATATAGTTATATATATAGTTATATAGGATGCGTGTGTTTCGACACGAAATGCCAACCAAAAAAGTGGTATATATAATTAATTGAAAATGGTTTTTTGATAGGGGCCTTTTGGGAAGTGAGTGTTGCTTATATTTTAATGAATAGTTGTTGCTGTATGCCCCACGTTGCTGTACATTAAGTTTACTGGCAGTTACGGAAACGGCGATAAATGCTCTGTACGTAAACGAAAACGCACTTCCAGTCGGGTCGACTCATTTCCACCATATCCTCTACATCCAGCAAAGGCGCTATGCCTGCTTTCTCGCTAAAATAAAAAAAAAAATATTATTAAATAATGTTAATTGTTGGATAATTACAACAAATTGAAAACTTACTCAGCAACGGTGAAGGCGAGCTCAAAATTGTGTCTGCGAGTTTGTTTGGTTAGTTTACTGTAATCAAATGCATCTGGCAAGAAATGATGTATCAGCGCACAAAATGCCAAGCCGTCTGACCAGCTCGAGCTAAAGTTGCTTATTTGGACGTTCTGCGAATAATATTTAAAGATATAGTAATGAATGCATTCGCCGGAGGATTTGGGTATGGGTTTTTGGTGAATTTGATATCATCTTTAGCATTTGGCTGTTGTTGGGCTATATCGATATGACATGATTGATCATCTATTGTTATCGATATCGATAAGAGCGGCAACAGTTAAGCGAGATTTTGTTGTAAAGTCCAGCCCCAAAAGCAACAGTCGAAGCAAATGGCAACAATAACAGCAACAATGTTAATAATAACAGCAGCAATAAATGTTCTATATGTTACTGTAAACAAATGTAAAAGCTGCGATTCATTTTCTGCTTCTTTTAGCCAAGCCAAGCTGCTGTTTGCGTGCGTGGGATTGTTTATTTGTGGCGTTTCTGTGTGTAAGTGGGTGTGTGTATGTGTGTAAATGTATGTATGTGTGGTTGTATATCTTGTGTCTATGCGTTTAAAGATGAGTTGCTCAAAAGCTCAGCCAAAGGTTAGACATTGTTTAGTTTTAAGATTTTCTTGTTTTTCATATTTTTTTTTGACATTCATTTTTAGTTATACTTTGTTTGGGCCTAAGAGTTAGAATTTGTTATTAATTATTATTGCATTTTTCTTTTTTAACAAAACGAACAGCAGTAAAATACAAATACATTTACAAATACAAATCAGTTCAAAAATCAAAATCAAAAATAAAAAAAATATATATCCCACAAATCGAATTTAGGAATAAACGTTCTATGGCTATGGCTGTGGCTGTGGCGTTTGCGTTTGGCTTTGTTTTTTTGGTTTTTTTTTTTGTTTTGGTTTATTTTTAGGTTTTGGATACCTCATATTCCTGCGTTTTGTGCTGACACCACTGCAGAAGTTGATCCTTGACAGTGGCGGCGCGCGCATTTAATGCCGGATCAGTAAATTTGAAATACGGTTGGGCTGAACCGCCGGGGGTCGTGGGTGTGCTTGTTGTTGGAGATGATCTGAACAAATGATTTAAGGTTGGAGGGGCAGACGTTTTAGCGAAACTCACACAAAATTTTAACTATTTTTTTTTGTTTGTTTTCATTTTTTTTTAAATACATAAAAATTGTCCTTAGGTATGTAGATTGGGTGTTCGATTTGTTTAGCTTGTATATGTGTATGCAAGTGTGTATGTTTGTTTGTGTATGTGTGTGTTAGCAAGAAACAAAAAACAAATTTAACTGCTAAGCTAATATTTTAAGTAAAAGATATAAATAGCTAAAAGGTTTTTTTTTTTTTTTATATATAAAATCGAACTACATTTCTCTAATTTCTAGTTGAGAAAAAGAGACAGAGAAGACAGAGAGAAAAAGGACCAAGAAAGTAAAAGACATAGCAGGAGAAGTGAAAATATAGAGCGAAGGACTAATTTACTATTGCAAGACACATAAAAATACACACTTTGGTGTAACTGTGCGGTAGGATCACTCTCAATAATATACACTCTATGTAACCTATGCAAAAAGAGATTTATTGCCGTTAACCATCACCGAAGAATGAAATAAAATATAAGGCGAAACTAGTGATTGAATAATTAAGTGTGTGTGTGTGTATTTTTTTGTGTCGGTTGTCTGTTTTCGTGTGTGTGTGTGTGTTGTGTTTCCAATACCAATAATATATATGTTGCAAGCAAAACAAACTGACAAAGATTGAAACATCAAAAAAAAAAATAAAATTATTTGCGCGCCTTAATTTAAATTTGAATTTACGCCAGAAAAAGTACTTATATTTTTTCAAGTGGTGGCAACCTTAGAAAAAAGGAACTTGCGCGCTTTAATTTCAATTTGAATTTGAATTTAAATAAAGAGAATCCTTTTTTTTTTCCATTAATTTGCTTTTTTTTTAGCGTTTTAATGCTTTGACTAGTTTTGTTTTGCTTTCAGTTGGCTATATGTATTTCCTATAACTAAATGTAAATGTTTAGGAAGAGCTAATAAAATATAATTTAATAATTAATGATAAACTTACTTTTGAGCCTGCTGCTGTGCAGCTGCTTTATCGAGCTGCTTAAATTTAGCCAGCGGTGAAATGTTTTTGGAGGCAGCGTTGCCGCTCACAGTGCGTGTGGTAACTATTATTTTTGATAATTAAATTAAAACTTAATATTTTATATATTAAAATGCAATATAATTTTTTTTACCTTTTGTTGTTGTTGTAGTGACAACTGAGCCGCCATCCTTTGACTTTGTCTCGGTGCGTTCACTGGTCGTTGAGCTTTGTTGCTTGTTTTGTGCTGTATGAAGAAATGTGTTAAGACGAATTTTGTTGGTAAAACAAGCAGATGTAGAAAAAGGGAGAAAAAAGAAGAAGCAATAATTACAAAAAATTAGTCTTAATGCATGCATAAAAGTGAACAAAAATTGTTGTTATAGTTATTGAAAATGTTATTCGTATTATTTGTTTGTTTCTTGGCTTAGACTAAACTAAAACAGGCAACAAATTATACACTACACACGGCAATGAAACGAAACATTTTAATATATAATTAGCTAAATTACAGTTGCAGCTAAATTTTATTGAAAATGTTTCTCATTTTTCTACAATTTTTAGACAAAAATTTCAGCTACTTACAAAAAAAAAAAATATTATAAGAAACATTAAGTAATTGCATATGTAGTAAAACAGCTTGAAATGAATATCGCAACGAATGGTAAATGAAACAGGCATATAACGGCATATGTTGACTACCGGACGTTCCATGCCGCGCGTTACAAAAAAAGAAACACAACATATAAAAACAATATGAAAACGAAACATCGTCGTACATATATAAATATATTTAGTAAAATTCAACTGGGCGATTTGGTGGTTGGTGTCTGTGACGCTGGTGGTGCTCGTTCTCTTAAGCAAGAACAAGTAAAAAATAACTAAATAAGTAAAAATAAATGCAAAAAAGAACAAACATGCACAAAACGTAAGCAAAAAAATGAACAAAACATGCGAAATAAAACAGAAAACGAAAACTATAAGGCAAAAAACAAGAAGCAGCACAGCAAACTGGGCAGCTGAGCTCTGACAATGATCAAAAAGGCTCCACTGTAGGGTATATAGGGTATATATGTACAATAAGACTGAGACAAAAAACAAAGAAAAAGAGAGCGTGTGAGAAAGAGAGAGAGAGAGAAAATAGAGAGTGACAAAATTGTGGAGGAGGGACAACATGGGATTTAAATAATTCTGTGTGTGTTTAATGTATTTTAATGTTTGTTGTCGCTCGATCAACCAACCAACCAAGCAACCAACCATCCAACCAGCCAACTTAAGGACGAGCGTAAAAAATGGAACGCAACGAAACGAAACGGAATTAAAACGTTAAAGCAATTTTGTACAGTTCTTGTGGAAGGGAAAGAAAAAACGGCAGGCAAAATGTATATATAAAAATTTAAAAAAAAAAATTAAGAAAAATATTTAACAATTATACAAGTATATGTATGTATATGTATATATGTATATGTACATAATATATACGAATAGTATATATGCAGTTAGGCCGGGCAGGGGTAGCAATGGTAGTACATAGAACGCGCGAAAAGGTGGCAACGCTGTATTTCTATACATTGGAGTTTGTTCTTGTGTTTTTATAATTTTTTTTTGTTTCACTCACAAATTGTTCTTCTTCTTTGCAATGCTGCTGCTGCTGTTGTTGACTCTTATTGTTATTATTATTTTTTTTTTTTTGGATATTTTTTTTGTGTCTATTTTTTTGGTATTATTTTTTATTTGTTTGTTGTTGTTGTTTTCTTTTTTTCTCTATACTTTTTATTCTTTTTTCTTTTGGCATCCTGCGGTTGGGCAGCGCAGCAAACTAGGCAGTGTCTGCGTTGTCTTTGTTGCATATTGCATGTTGGTTGACATATGTGTATGTATGTATGTGTGTGTGGGTGGATGTATATATGAAAGTGTATGTGTGTGTGTGTTTAAGAAAGCAAAAACCCAGCTATGTGGTCCCTCCTTTTAATAATGTGACTCGTCGAAAATTGAGCGCAAAAACAAATTATTGAAAACGAAAGAAACGAAACGAATTGAAAATGAAACATTTCGTGTACTAGAAACGGCTGGGATTGGTACTATGTTGTAATCTATAAAACAATGCCTAATCCTACGCTCAACACAATAAGCGAGTTCAGTAAACAGTTAACAGTTAACAGTTTTATCAGTAATCGGTAATCGGTAATCAGTACAGTTACAGTATGGCTTCATTTGCTCTATGTGTGCGTATGTGTCTGTATGTATGTGGTATATACGTGTGTGTTTTGTGTGTGTGTGTGTCGTTTGTGGGTCCAGTTGCGTCTCGCTGGGCGGCTCAAACTGGAATGGCTACTGTGTATCTGTCTGTTGTCTGTCTATCAATCAAACGACTTATCGATATCGATATCGATATATCGACATATTATTCACATTATGCACCCAGCATTAGCTGCTCGAATGCATCCTCCACATTGCTCTCATCCAAAAGATTTAAATTTGCTATATGCGGCATTGTGGCGCTACGACTTAAGCCACCACCAACGCCAATACCAGCCGAACCACCAGACATGGCCAGACCACCACCAACATTACCACGCATCAGACCTAATCCAGCCGTTGACACATTACCATTAGATGTCGAGGAGGTTAACGAACTGAGAGATTTACGTGCTGCTGATAACTTTTCACTAGTTTTAGTTCGATTTATTGCAGACTTTCGGCTGGCAGCAGATGTTGTTGTTGTTGTGGAAAGTGTACGCAACTCCTCCAGCTGTGCACCTGTTGGTGACTTTTGACCAGAGAAATAGGCAGCAACAGTACGCTGTTTAACACCCAATTGCTCCTTATCAATACCAGCCTCATACAGCTTCGGCACAGCCAGCGAATGTCCTGACTTACTGCGTCGCAGCTCACCAGGTGCTGTTTGTGCTGGCTGATTATACCTAGATTGTGCTGGTCCATTGGTCTGCTGTTGCTGGCATATTTGATTCCAGGAATCGCATTTACTCAAACGATTAATACGTGATCCACCGCTGCTCTGCTGCAGCAGCTCCTCCTCATGTGTGCGGCGACTTAGCGAACTGAAGGCGCTCACATTATTAAAGACAATGTTGCGGGGTATCTGATCCTCGACAGGCACATCAGTTGCCGTTGGCTGTGGTGTTGCTGGCGTTTCCATAATTTGAGGCTTATGTTGATGTTGCTGTTGGTGCTGCAATTGCTCCTGCTGCATTGTATGTTGTATGCTGGTAGTGCTTATGCTGTTGCTGTTGCTTAAATGTTTGCTAGCCTGTGGACTCTGATAGGCGTTGGGCACATAATGATGCCTCTGTGGTGGACCAAATTTCTTAAGCAATGGCGCATTCTCCTTGGGCAGCGATGACTTAACAATATCTGGCGTATCTGGCGGTGCAGACGACTTATATTCCTGCTGTTGCTCATAGTAAACCCGACGCTGTGTCTCCCGTTGCTCCAGCACATTACCCAGACTTTTGCGGCGCAGCTCACTGAGCTGTTGCTGCTGTTTTTGCTGTTGTTCCAGCAACAATTGCTGCCGAGTTGAACTGAGCGATTGCTGCGACATAACACGTTGCTGCAATGGTGCTGGCATTGCTGCAGTTTCCAAATTGTTTTGCCGTGGTAGCTGCATCATTGGCTTTGGGTCATAGCTCGATTCGCTGATGGTGTGACTGCGTTGGCTTAGCTTGGGACGTGGTGTTGCCTGTGGCATTGACTGGGGCACAGTTGGTTGCTGTTGTTGTTGATGTGAGTTGAGCTGTTGTTGTTGCTGTGATTTCAGCTGTTGCTGCTGTTGTTGTTGCTGTGACTTCAACTGTTGCTGCTGCTGTTGTTGCTGCGTCTTTACCTGTTGCTGTGACTTAAGCTGTGGCTGCTGGTGTTGTTGCGGCTTTGGCGCCAATTGCGGCTTATTGCTGCGATCTACTGGTGGCGGCACAGCCTGCACATGCATAGGATTCGCCGTCCAGCTAGTGTGCGGCGATGTCAAGGACAATGAGGAGCTGGCATTCGAGTGTTCCGAAGTGCGACGTGCTCGACTTATGCTAAGGCTTGATTCCTGCTCATCGCCGGAATCGTCAATGGGATATGTGACCACATAGGAGGTTTGGGTTTCACTCATATAACTGGGATTTGATTCATAGTTAGTCGCTGGTGGCACCGTTGCATATTGTGGCTGACGGTTTGGCTCGAAATTGTTTAGCTGCGGGAAGAGTGGATCCACCAATGGTGCCTGATACATGCGACCATCTGGTGAGAGACAACCTGGTTTGCTCGGTGAGTTGGGTGCAGTCAACGGATGTATGGGTAACTGAGGCTGTGATCTTAGTGATGTCTTGGTGCTGCTAGTAGAAGGAGCTCCATTGCCATTGCCAGTACCACCTAATTGCTTCATGGTGTGCAGTAGAGACTTGGCAGCCCGGGAATTCCTACCGAAGACCTCATCATCGCTCATATGGGCAGTGCGTTTGCCGGCGACGGTTACAGCCGTTTGGCTACGTGGTTTGCGCATAACTTTAATCTCTGCACGATATTCATGCATATTATGATCCGAATCCATATCGAGATCATCGTCCGTATTGTCCGTCATAAGTGGGGCAGTAAGGCAGCTGGTGGGACTATCCACGGGACTGGCATAATCAAAGTGACGTGCTGGCGGTTGGTTGGCTGTTGGTGTGGGCAAATAGGTGGGATTCGCATTGGTCAATACCAGCGGTGCACCCAAGGGGTTTGTGAGAGGCTCTAAGCCGCTGCTCAGACATGGTTGACTGCGATAGTTGCTGAGATTCGTTGGACCACGACGCACTGGAGCATATTCAGCATATGTAAAGGAAATATTTGTGGGTGGAGGTGGATCTGCTGCTGCTTGTTGCTGCCTTTGTCTTGCAGCATATAGTTCCATTTCCGGCTCCATGGCATTGGGCAGTGATGGACGTTTCTTGAACTCACTGAATTGCATTTGTGGCGCCTTCGAACGCAACGAATTGTGGCGCTGCAGGAAAACATTTGGTGAATGTTGCTGTTGCTGCTGGTGTTGTTGCTGTTGATCTAGATTGTCGCGCAGGGAACGCTCCTCGAAGTGATGCGCCTTACGCTTGAAGTCACTATTGTCCACACGTGGTTTGGCTACCCAGGGCAGTCCGATGGGTGATGTGGCCGCAGTGGAGGCGGGTGAAGGCGTGTTGCTATAAGTAGGTCGTGCCTGCAGATGTTGCTGTGGTACAGTTGCTGCTGTTGGCGCTGCTGCCGTTGTTGCTGTTGTTGCTGTTGGCTTGCTGCGTCCTGTGGCTGGCTGCCAGCCCGTAGACTTCTGCGCAATGGGCTTATAAATATTGGGAGCTGGCGGCTGGCCATTATCAATGGGCCGGAACACGGATTGTGGTGCATGAATGAATTGGTTGACGGGTGTCGTTGGTGTTGCGGCAGTAGCTGCTGCTGTTGCTGCTGCTGTTGCTGCTGCTGTTGCTGCTGCTGCTGCTGTTGCAGCTGCTGTTGCTGCAGCTTGTTGCTCCAGCTCGCGTCCCCTTTCACGCTCTCTCTCACGCTCTCTGTCCCGCTCCCGTTCCCGTTCCCTTTGCTGTTGCATGCGCAGCTCCATCTCCTGACGACGCTGTCGCTCCAGCTGCTCCTGTTGCTGTCGCTGCCTCTCCAGCTGTTGCTGCCTTTCAATTTGCTGTCGCTCCAGTTGTTGCTCAAAGTATTCACGCTCCAAGCGTGCACGCTGCTCGCGTTCATAGCGTGCCTCCTGTTCCAGACGCAGCTGACGCTCGAGTTCCTGTCGCCGCTGACGTTCCATAAGCGCCTGTGCTTGTGCTGCCTGTTGCTGTTGTAGTTGCAACTGTTGCTGCTCTCTATGGTACTGTTGCTCTCTGTATAACTGTTGCTGCTGCTGATAGTGTTGCTGCTGCTGCTGATGGTGATGCTGCTGATAGTGTTGCTGCTGCTGATGGTGTTGTTGCTGCTGCTGATGGTGATGTGCTGGTGGCTGAGGCGGTTTACCTTTCGTTGCTGTTGCCGCCGCGCCCGTCTCGAATGTGTGCTTGATGTTGCCAAATTTGTGTGTCCAATTGGAAACGGAACGTGCTCCTGCCCAGCCGAGACCACCTTGATGATTTTGTTTGTTGATGAAGGCGAGGAACTTGTGATCATTCTCGGTCTTGGGCTCAAAGGGGGGCACCACATGTTGCACACGTCGCTTGACGCTCACCTGCACAGCACGTTTCAGGCCAAGATTGGGACCAGTATTGCTGCTGCGACTGTGCTCCTCCTCGGAATCGCTGTCGCAATCGGCTGAATTATACTTGGCCTTTGCCTTGGGTATATCAATAGTATTGGCGCGTTTCATCATTTGCTTCTTGCCGCCATTGAAACGTGCACCTGGCGCTGATTGCTCTGGTGGTGATTGCTGGTGCTCAGCAGCAGCGGCATAGCTGGCAAAGCTAACGGCATAATCGCCAGATAATGGTCTTCTATTGTTGCTGTTGCTGTTGGGTTTCAATTGCATTGGCGTCGACATCGTTGTTGTTGTTGTTGTTGTTGTTGTCGGTTTCGGAGCAGGCACAAACTGATTGGGTCTGTAGAGCTGCGTTGTGGGCGCACCAACAATGGCACTGGAGCTGGCATTCTTTTCTAATGGAAATGCTGGTGTAGCAATACTACTATGGCTGCCCTGTTGACTCTTGGACTCCAGTATGAGCATGTCTTCCATATAGCGTCTGGCATCCGCTAGTTCCTCGCGACTGACGCCCACTGTGTGACGATTGCTGCGTTGACGTCGCTTGGCGAAACGCTGGCGATTTCCCAGATTATCCTGTTCAGGACTATCACGATTATTATCAGCAACTATTGTTGCGTTTGCTGTTGTTATTTCATTGGCATCTGCTAGCTTCTCTGGCGCACTGAGTCCACTTTGTAGACGGGCAATGAGCGAGAGCAATGCCTGACGTTGACCACCATCAACGGCCAGCTCTTGGCCCAGTTTGAGGGAGCACTCAAGGCGGCTGAGTGCATTGGTAACTTCCTCAAGTAGTCCACGATTTGCATCATTACTGCTGCTGCTGCTGCGCTGTTGCAATGTATCGCGCAGTCCAGCGGCCAATAGACGCAAATCCTCCCCACTCTCTGTGCCAGAATCCTCCTTCTGTGGCACACTCAAACGTTTCACTTGTGGCGCATTCGCGCTTGCACTTGCAGCACTGGCCGCCATTGCATCCGGCTTGGCCGATGTCAATTTCTGTACAGGATCCGCTTTCAAGTTACTTGTTGCTGTCTGGTCTTTAGTCTGTGGCTTCACTGTACTAACTTTTTGGCTACTATTACTGTTTCTTCTACTATTATTGCTATCGCTATTGCTATTACTATTGCTGACTGTTCCTACTGTTGCTGCTGCTGTTGCTGCTGCTGTTGCTGTTGCTGCTGTTGTCTGCTTGCTGGTCTGTGGCAGGGACTCACCCTGTTGGCCATCAACCTCCGTTTGGCTATTAGTTTGCTGCAAAGCAGTGGCAGCTGTGGATACAACAACCTGTTTGCTCAGCTCAACTTTGGCCAATTTCTGTTCTACTTTTGTTGTGGAAGTTGTTGCCGTTGTTGCCTTTGTTTCCTTTGATTCCTTTGACTCTTTAACAGCAACCTGTTGCTGCTGCTGCTGTTGCTTTTGTTGTGGCTGCTCCTCGTCGCTATCGTTGTCGGTAACTTCCTCAATTATTTCCTCATACTCACTGGCGCTGCTCTCCTCCTCCTCCTCCTCCTGCTTCTTGCCAACGGCTTTATCACCGCTTGCCTTTAAATTTTTCTGCTCTAAAATTTGCGCAAGGCATAAGGAAAATTTTGTTTTCAAATGATTTTTAAGATGATCAGATGAAAGTTGGTGTATGTATGTGTGTGTGTGTGTGTGTATACGTGAGAGAGATGAAAGAGAGAGAAAGAAAGAGAGAGAGAGAGAGAAAGTAATATATATATATGTTTATAATTAAGAAGGCGTTGTAACAACAATTGTTAACAACAACAACAAACAACGTCAACAATATGTATCTTCATATAGATTTGGGATAAGGTTGTTGGATCACACCAAGCAGCGAGGATAAAGATGTTCCAATAGAACTGAATACAACGATTATATATATATTTATATAAGATTTGGTTAAAGGAACGAAATGTTTAACGCAACGAAATGTAAAACGAATAGACGAGAAAACAACTTGCCACAAATAAGGCAAGTGTATGGAATTGTAGAAAATAAACCAAGTAAGCATAACTTGGTAGCTCAAATGAGACGACTAACGAGTAAGGAGTAACGAGTCAGGAGTAACGAGTAAGGAGTAACGAGTAACGAATAGCAACAACTAGTGGAGATTGAAAACTTCAAACAGTCAAAAGAATGAAACGTTGCTTTTTTGACGCATGATGAATGATCAACGATCAATGATGAATGATGTAGATTGAAATGTATAAATATGTGTATATGTATATAGAAATGAATATAATGTATAAATCCAAAACGACATAGGATTGTATATAAGCACAACAATGTGTAATTGATACGTTTAGATCTGATATATATATATATAGTATAGAGTAGAACTGATTTATACCTCGCCTGGAAATGGTACTTTTTACTTTAAGTCTAGCTACGATAATGTGCTGTTTTGCATATATCTACAAGATACAAATATACAATTTAATAATCAGTAAATCTAAAGTAAACAAAAAGAGAGAGAAAAGACACAAAAAAAGAAAGAGAGAGAGAGATGGAGATTTTGTATAGAGATAAACTAAAACCTAAATTAAGATTTATAACAAGAAGTTGAGTCTATGCGACTCCCATAATCCTGGGGTTAGTTAATTGTTTTCTAATATATATAATATATTATATATATAGGTATAGAATAATAATCAGCTAAAGGTACAAGTTTCATATATGTTAAGCATATGTATAAATATATTATGTAGAACTGATGGACTTACCCTCGCGTTCCGCCATAAGTTCCCTTAAACGTGCACGAATCTTGCGACGCTCCTCGTATGTGGAGGCCTGTTCCAGCTATAGTTTTATATCCATATATATTATTATATATAACTAATTCTATACTATGTATAGTTATATATATATATAGTTATATACTTACCAATTGTCTAAGTAATTGCTCGTCCCAAATTTCCTCAATGTCACAAGTTGTGCGTATAACTGGTGTTGAGGTTGCGACCTTCTTATTGCTGTTGCTGTTGCTGTTGCTGCTGCTGGTGATGTTGCCGCTGTTGCTGTTACTGCTGTTCCCAGTTTTAGTATAGCTGCTGCTAATGCGCGTTGTTTTTACCTGAAAGAAACAGTTTCAGTATTGAGTTTTGTTTATGAACCGGAAAATTCATATTGCTAAACTATAAAAATCGCCCACACACACACACACACACACACTCACACACATACGCACGCACATATAAGCATACATAGATAATTTTTTTTTTTTACAGTGCGTGCCGAAAAGCAAACGCCAGCTGTTTTACGCTTATTCAATTTGCTGTTTCGTGCTAAATAAAGCATGATGAACACATACGCCGGCAATAGCAGCCAAGAATTGAAGAAAAAAATTGAAAGAAAAAAGAAAAACGGCGAGGGAAAAAAAAAGAAAGAGAAAAGTTTTTAGCAATCCCTTCTCGCATCTCCATGGCCAACACTTGCTACCTGACATTTACTACATTTGCTTAACGACCCTGATCAACGATGATAAGGCAAAACGTAACATAAGAGCGAAATAGTAAGCCAGACAGAGAGAGAGAGAGGGAGGGAGAGAGCAACAGCAACAAATTGTCGTCCTTAGCCATGGCTAGAGAAATCTTCCGGCTGCTCGATTTTTGTTGTCGCCAATTGTTAGCCATGAGCCAATTTTCTGTATTTGTTTCTATTTATTTATTTATTTATTTTCTTTTCAATATTGCGGTTTTGCTGTACCTGGCATACCTGGCGTATGCGTAATGCTTTTAAACATATATTGCGCATACGACATGTTGCCATTGAAAATACATAAATCACATCTAAAAGGAAGATTTTCATATAGATAAAAAACATTTTCACTAACTGAAATCAAAGCAAATTGCAAAACGCAGCTGCCCAAAATGGGAACAGTTAACATCAAGCAAACCAAATATCAACGGAATATATATATATCTGTATATAAATATATATAAATCGTTTTAATATTGTGCTGTTTGAGTTAATTAAAGTCTACATTCATAAAGCGAACATAGACCTCAGTAATCAAAATGAATTCATCATTAAAAGTAAATGAAACAAAGGAGAAGAAAAAGATTATACGAAAAAGAAAAATAAATTATATATTAAGTATACGCAGCGTAAAGTTGTAAAAGAAACGACGCAAAATCCACACAGCGAGACAAATTGTATTATAAATTTTCCACAATATATATATATATATATATACTTATATATATACATATTTATCGGGCAATATTTCCTAGACATTTCCCTGTATGCAACAACTGACAGCTGTCCAAGTCTTTGCCTTTTCCTGCCGCTTGCCGCATGCCCCATGCGCAGCCACAAAAGAAAAACACTTTGCCAACGATACAAAATTGATTTTGTTTATAACAATTTGACCAAATTTGGTTAGCTTTAATATTTCAAAAACAGAAATATACATTAAGAAAGAGAGCTAAGCAGAGAGAGCGGGAGAGAGAGAGAGAGAGCTAGAAGCCAAAACACGCGCTGCTATTTTTAGTTAAAGATTATTTAAGCAACACACAGAAACAAATCTATATAGTAAGAGGAGGTAAGATATATATATATATATATATATATTATATATATATGAATTCATAAAGTGGGAAAGAGAAAAAGAACAGTGTATAAAAAAAGTGAAAACTGGAGGAAAACTGTTTGAAAAACTGTTTTTCTTCCCTCATAAATATTTTTCTATAAGCAGCAACAAAAGTTTTTTCTTTTTACTTATTCAATTTTATTGATTTTAGTATATAGCACGATCGAATCATTGAACTCTTTGGAACTAAACAAACTATGTATATATATATATATATATATATATATATATATATATGTAATTAACTATATTTAAGTTGTTAATTAATGGTTTTCTTGTTACTAAATGGGTCAGAATGTTGACCTTAAAACATACAAAATAAATTGGCAGCAGCTGCCTGAAGTTTGTCAAGCAACAGATCTTCATTGAAAGTTTAAGCTGTTCATATTTATTTATATATATATATATATATATATATACATATAGTGTTTTATATTTAAAATTATATTTATATATATTTGTTGCTTTACATAAGCAAAAGCAACAAACAAAAATTCAAAAATCCAACAAATTAAAAAAAAGAAAGGAGAGAAAAAAAAACACAAACTAATTTGCTAAACATTTTCTTTCACATTTATCTCTTTCATTTCTTTTCAATGTGGGCCAACAGGCAGCTACCAAAAACAACAACAAATTACAACAACCATATGATATCACAACTGCATGACTAGCAAATACCCTACAATAATTTTATATAGCCAATTAATTGAGTTGCTTTTAAGAACTGTACCCACTTTGCCTTCAAACTGTTCTCAGCTAAGTTTTATCTTAAATAAATGCATATAACAGTTATTTTTAAAGAATATTTAGTTTCTATATAAAATTGGCATATATCTACTATATATCTAATATATATCTGATGCTTAAATATATACGAATATTAATTGAAAAATGCAGCAAATTTTTCGCTTTGCAAATTTTTTCCTAGAATTTTTTAACTAATTTTATTTTATGCTACACTTTTGCAGCTACAACTTTACAGGGTATTTGCTTATAAAAATAAATACAAAACGCAATTATTTTTTCTTTTTTAGTTTTCTTTCATTCTAATTGTAGGAGAAATATAAAAAAAAAAATTATATTTAAAAATTCATTTGTATTTATTTTTATAATAATTTCAAAGTATTTCATCAAATTTTTTTGTATTTGTTATTATTTTTGGTCGGCTGTGACGTGTTCTATTTTATTGTTTGTTGTTGTTGTTATAGTAGTTGTTGATTCTCTTATTATTATTGTTGTTGTTGTTGTTGTTCTAGTTGTTGTTTTAGTAGTTGTTCTTGCTGGCAATATGCTTGCCAAGTTATTTGGCGCAATTCCGCTAAAGCGTAACAAAACACACAAATTGCCCTAAGCATAAAGTATGTGTGTGTGTGGGGGAAAGGGGTGGTGTGGTTATTATAGGCAGCAGGGGTAGTTAGACTGTAATGCATGTGTGCATGTGTGTGTGTGTGTTTGTTTGTATGTAAATGCAACGAAGCATGGAAATCCAAATGGAAATTGCAGGCCGAAAGGCAAAAAACAATTAAAAACTGAGTCTGTTGCCAGCTGAGGGGATGAAGTTTGAGGAGAGCGGCAACGGGTAAAATGGGCGGCTAGTGAAAGGGGTGGAGTAGCTGCTGTTGTTGTTGTCGTTGTTGTGTGCAACTGACCAAAGCAATTGCAGCCAGTTGCAGCTGCAATTGTTGTTGCTTAGCTGCTGCAACAAATTGGGCAACTATTCACATTGGCTTTGACACTGTCACAACAGCAACACCAATACCAACAATACGAACAGCAACAGCAGCAGCAACAATCATATGATTAATGCTTTTAAATAAGAGAAAAATAAACAATATAAAATTGTTGTTAAATTTAGCCAAAGGTAAGCAACAAATTGTCTAACAATAAAAACAAAAACAAAGGCCAAAAGTAAAACACAAAAAATAAAACAAAATAAATTTTGCAAAAACAAATGTTTAGTTTTCTGTTGTTACTTTTTTTCTTTGAATAATATAAATATAAATCTTTAAAATTTTCCAATTTTCCATTTCCATGAGAGATTTTCTTTATTTTTTTTTGGCATTTCTTGGAATATTTTTAGAAATAAAACGAAAATTTTGTGACATGCAAAATGCGAAGCAAAAAAAAAAGAGATGGACAAGCGCATAAACAGCACACACACACACACATATTGAGGCACAAACGCACGCAGGTTGATTATGAAATGACAAAAGAACAAAAACAACAACAACAGCAGCAAGTGGAAGAAAAAGTAAAAAGAAAGAAGGAAAGAGAAAAAGATTTGCAATGCTGGGAAAAAGGCTGTTAAACTAACAGTTCAAAAAGCGGGGAAAAACCGGCTTTCTGTGGCCCAAACATACCACTTGCCGCTTTAGACCAAAACCAATTTTTCTAGCAGAAAATACAACAACAGCATAACTGTATATATTTGTGTGTGTGTGTGTGTGCTGACAGAAGCTGCTGCAAATATATATATATATATATAAAATAAATATATATATATATATATATATGTATTATTATGAACATGTTGCGCTCGAATGAGTTTTAGAGCTATTAAAAACTGGTTCGGAACCGGACCATGAACCAAAACCAAATGCCAAAAGCAACGGAACTTTAAAGCTAACAAAATACACTCAGTTACAATATAAAAACTTCCCTGTAAAAACATATTCTATATATATATATATGTATATATATATATATATTTTGCCACCTTTTTCCATTGTTATTGTTCTTGCCACTTAAACTAAACATTAAAGGTGTCTGTTTTTGGTGTCTCTCTGTCTCTTTGTCTGTCGCCTAGTTAGTTAATGTTTCCCTTTAATAGTACTTAAACTTTTGTCTAATAAAACTTGTCAACTTTTGCTAATATGTCAGACAATATAAAATATATGTATTTATATATATACTATATAGGTCAAAATTAGTCGGAATAACTTTCTATAACATAAAACAAAGAAAAGTTTAAACAAAATTTTGGTTGAACTTTGATGAACTTTGTCCAAGTTTTTGCTTGTCTTCTATAAAGTATAATAAGCTATATAGTTCAGTCTTTCATCACATATATATAACTTTCATATAGCACTAACATATATCACAGATATATATACATATACTTTATATATTTACATTTAAATCTCTGTTCAATTTCCATTCAAAAATTTGGTCTAAGCTGCAGTTTATTATGTTAATAATAATAAAATTTATACTATATATATTTAACAATTATAAGTTTGTGTGATTATCTTAAGGATTCAGTTTATATATATAACTGCTATATAATTATATGTTCTATATATATTTATATATCTTATTGTCCTTGTTATTCGCTCATTTATTTTACTTTTACGTTTATTCTTGCCATTATCTTCCCATACTCTTTCTATAATTTTTCATATTCTTACTATAATCTTCCTATATTTCTTTTATATTCTTTTCATAATTTGCCATATTTCTTACTTATATTCAATATATATCTCTCATTATTTTATCTTTATTCTTCTAATAATATCTATATAATTCTTTTTTATATTAAAAAAAAATCGATTTCAATTTTTTATCATCTTGATGTATTGTGCCCATAACTTTTCTATAATTTTGAATTTAATTATTTTTTTAATTTTTTCTATATTCTTTTTCTTTTCTATATCTTTCCAAAATTTGCTCAAATTCTGCACACCGATTACTTTTATTCCTTTTATATTATTTCTTTAGGTATTTTATAATATCCCCATTTTCTTTTCCTATTCTTCCCTTATTTCCTTATATTCTTCCTATAATATATCCACAATCTGTCATTAATATTTTTAATATTTTTATTACCATATTCTTTATATTAATTTCCACATGTTTTGGTTGCCTTTTTCACAAAATTAGTATCTTATATTGCCTACAGATTCATCATGTCCCTTGGTTTATTCTATGATAAAGATTTTCTTTGTATTATCCTATAATATAGACTATCTATAGCTAAGATGTCATCTATATTTGAGACTTATTGCTAAATATTCTCATTTTTTTTTATTTAGTTTTTATTTATGAAATTGTAGCTGCAATGTGGAGAAAGATTTCGTTAAATATTTAAAATCAGATTAGTTTCTTCTTCAGAAAGAAGTCAAATTTTCCCTAAGGATTATAACATACGGCAGAGTATATGGTAGATGGTATATATACATATATATATATATATTTTAAATCGTCAATAAAGATGCGTACTAAGATTCCATTAAAAATACAGAAAGGCATTTTTTAAAAATTTCAAAACAAAATTTGAAAAACTCTTTTGAAAAGTAAAAAAAATATTGAAAACGATTCTTGCTCCAGATTTGTTTTATATAAATATATATATACATATATTTTCTGTAGATAATAAATCTTTAACATAATATGCACTTGGGCATAAAATGTGGAAAAATGCAAACGCAATTTGAAAACAAAAAAATTCAAAAGAAAATTCATTGGGGGAAAAAAACACCGTTTTCCCTTGAAAAGTTTTTGCTATTTGTAAAAAAAAAATGCAAAAAGATTCCAAATTCAAAAATGTTCGGAATGTATTATATATATATGTATATATATATATATAAAATTGAGTGCATCTATGCTATGCCAAAACATTGTTTAGTTTGGCTTAATAAAATCTCTAGACTATGGACTGTAGACTGTAGAATCTGTAGACTGTAGACTGTTGACTGTATTCTTTATAAGCATGGTATGACGGTATTTGGTGCACAAGTTTAAAAACGGGACACAAAGACGCAGTACAATGCACAGCAATCCAATATATATATATATATATATATATGTATACATGTGTGTGTGTCTGTACATGTGTGTGTGCACATATATATATATAGCTTGTCTGTATCTGTATCTGGCCACTGGGCGCCCCGTTGCCCAAAATGCTCCAAGAGACGATTCCGTCCGTATAAATAGTGCCATCGTTGCGCTATTTTTGTCGAAAAATTTATCTTAGGCTTGCGCTCTCATTCATGCAGCATACCCTCCTTTGGTGGCACAGCCCATTCCTAACCTGCCCCTCCTCACCACCCCTTTTCTTCAACCTTCTTGCTAGCCATCAGTCAGCCCCTGCTGCCGCTGCTACTGCTACTGCTCCTGTTGCTACTGTTGCTGCTGTTGCTGCCTCTTGCCACCTGCTTTTGCTTTTGAAATTTTATTTATTTGTATTTTTTATTTCGTATTCTTTATTTTTTTTTCATTTTTTCTATTTTTCTTCTATTTTTTTATTTTTTTTTGCTTTGCTTTTATCATGCTGGGAACGCTTGGCTTTTGGCCTCGTATCTCTATCTCTATCTGCAACTAAATCTATCTCTATCTTTGTGTATTTGTATATTATATTTTGTATCTTCTAGTTCTATCTGCCAGATAGATACATGTATTTATATAGACAAACGTCGTTGTTGTTGTAGTCGTTGTCAATGTTGTTGTTGTCGTTGTCGTTCTTCACTTCATTTCAGGTGCATTTTGAGGTGTCGTGACAGAAATTCTTTAGCCTCAACTCAAATTATGCGCACTAAAAATAATTGAAAGCAACAAAAAAAAAAGGAAAAAAAAAGAGAAAAATGGGAAAAGTGGGAAAATAGAAAATAATAATAATAATAATAGGAAAACAGAAAAAAATAAAAAATAAAAAAAACTAAAGCAACAGCTGCCAATGTATCCATTGCTCTTCACACTTCTCTCTTTACTGTCTCTCTCTCTCTCTCTATCTCTATCTCTCCTTCTATCTCTCTTTTAGTTTAGACAGCCAAAGCCACAAAAGCTATAGCCATTGCCACTGTCATGTGCCCCCCACCCTGGGTTGCTGCTGACACAACCATGTTTAGAAGAGGCACACACACACACACACACACACACACTTGCAGACAAGCAGACACACACAGCTACGCGCACTTTTATGATGTTGCTGCTGTTGCTGCTGATTCTTCTGCTACTTTTAGCCGCTTTGACCAAAGTTGGTTAAAACACACGCGTTGTTGCCTCAAACAGTTCAAAGCCACATAACAAACTATTAACAACAACTTTAATAAACAACATCAATTTGAGCCAACAAACAACACCAAATGGGCGGCAACATTTCATAGAAACAACATCAACAAAAATTATAAAAAAAAAAATAAAATTTCAAAATAAATAAATTATTTTGTCTCTTGTTGCTGTTGCTGCTGTGTCTTATTAAATATTATTATAAATAATTTAAAATAATTTAAATATAATTTTCGCACTTTTTTTTTGTGTTTGCCGTAGAAATAGATGAATATTTCTTGCCTTTGGCCAATGTCTGCGTGTCGTCTCTTGTCTCGTCTCGTTTCGTCTTGTTTGATCGTGAACACAAGTCGCACAAGTGATCGATGCCGCCTCTGAGTGTCTACTGAAATGCCCAGCAGTCCGTTGACGACGTCGACGTCGACGACAACCACATCAATGCGGCAAACAGCAACAGCAACAACAACAACAACAACAACGACAGCAGCAACAACCGTTGTTGGTTCATTCCCGTTCCTGGCCAACAAGCAACGGGCAACACGCACGCGGCACACGGCACTAAAAGAGCAACACACACACACATATAGAGAGAGAGAGAGAGCGGAGGGAGAGTGCATGCAAAAGAGCGCCAAGAGCATAACATAGAAAGAGGGAGAGTGTTGAGAGAAGAAAGAGAGGGAGAGAGCTAGAGATCATAGACAAAAGCTAATCGCACACGTGGACTGGATTGTCTATGAGCTTTGTATCTTATGATCCATCTTCAGACTCTTCAACTGTGCACAAAAAAAAAAAAAGAAGAACGGTAAAGCAAAGATTGAAGACAAGCAGACAAAAGAAGATCAACAAAGATCGATTGGTTCATCTATAGCCAAGCAAACATACACACATACATACATATATATATGTCAGTTCTAACTGTTTGTTAAATCAGAGACCAACTTTGCCAAATTTGGTAACACAATTCTTCAATATAATTTATGCAGCTAAGAAATTCATTTGAATTTCTTTGAAACTTCCAGAAGAATTGCTAGAAAAAAAACCTAAAAAAGGGTTAAGCCAGCGTAAGAATTGACTGTTTTAATATATAGCTTCTAATTATGAGAAGAATGTTAACATTAGATAAAACTTTACACATGTTTCTGTATATTTCTAATGTACCCTTTAAATTGGACCAAGTATCGTACCAAAGGGTATTCTACTGTACCAACAACTATAATATAAAGAAATAATTATAATACTTAGTTGTAGAAGAATCTCAATTATAGACACTCTCACTGTTCTCAAACTCTCTATCTTACTCTCTCACTCTCTTTCGTTTAAAGCACTCAGAGACAGGTGCTTTAATTCCCATAGATAATTAGTTTTTCTTTAAGATTCTTTTTTTATTCTTATTTATAATAAAACACTTGATTACTCATGCAAAGGGTTCTAGACAGTCATCAGCTTGCCTAAGCTATTGGGGAATTACAAACTATAGAATTCCCTTTGCAATTATTGAACTAATTTACATATTTTACAAATGTTTTAAACATATTTTAATTTAAGAAAAACTTTATGTTTTTTATAGAAAAAAAAAACATAAAATTTCAATTTCAGATTTTAGAAGTAACTTTATCATAGGTTATTTCCCCATCAAAAAATAAAGCGAATTTTGTTTAGTTTCTAAGAAAGAGAATGGGCACTACCCGCCTACAATTGTTCTAAATTTTATTCAGAGATAAAATAAGAGATAAGTTTTTATCTAAGCTGATTTCGCTTGTAAGAAAATTAAAGAAAATTTTTTATTGAATTGAAAACTGCTTAAGGTTGCAAATAAAGTTTAATAAGTATTCAATCAACTTTCAGCTAGATATATAACTTAATTATTATTTATTTATATTCATTTAATTAAAATAATTTATATTTATTTATTAATATTAATTTATATTGAATAATATTTATTTATATTCATTTATATTTACTTATATTTATTTGTTTTAATTTAAATTTAGTTGTATTTATTTATTTTTATATTTATTTATTTATTTATATTAATTTATACTAATTTATATTTTTATAATTTATTAACATTTATTAATATTAATTTATACTCATGTATATTTAATTATATTTATTTATAGTTATATTTATTTATAGCTATTTTTTTTTGTTTATATTTATTTATTTATTTATAGATATTCCTATTTATTATTATTCTGTTTCTGTGTGTTTAAATTCTTTTATTTTACAATTTTATATTTGCTTATATTAATTTAATTAATTTTTATTAATATATTTATTATATATTTGTAAATAATATTATATTAACAAATTTTTTTTTTATTTATTTTTATTCATTTATAATTGGCTTTATATTTGTTTGCAATTATTTAATTATTAATTTGAAATTATGTAATTGTATTTAATTATATTTCATTATATATTCTCTATACATTATTTCTATTTATTTATATGAAAAATATTATTTTTATTCATATTAAATAATTTTATATTAATTATAGAAATAAAATAATTTTATTTTATTTTATAATAGTAGTCCTTATTTATATTGGAATTTGTTTATATATTTATTTATATTTTATTTAATTTTAGTTCTAATATAAATAAAATATTCAAGTGTAAACGGACTAAACAAGCTCTTAGCACAGTTGCTGTATGCGTTTATGCTAAATTGCCATCAAACATGTTCGCTGTACTTGGCACATGGCGACATGTGAGGTTCGAAATGAACAATTATTTGGAAAGCAAAGCATACTGCGCGACGAACATTGTTAACTGTGTATGGACATGCTCGAGCGGCATAGCTGATTTGCATATCGAACAAGTTTGCCAGTGGCTGCTAAACTGTTTAACTTGATAGATGTATTCTGCTGAGCCAACGTGTTCGATAAGAAATGAATCGTGTTACACTTTAAATAAACTTGCAATACATGCATACAATACAAACACATGCACAATGCGTACAGTTAAAGCGCAGGTCTGCTTGCGCTTGTACGAATTCTGCTGCGACGCTGCTGACAGCAGCTTTAAATTGATTTTTGAATAACTTTTGCGTTTATTAAGTGATTAATATTTAATTTATTGCATAAATTATCAGGTTAGAGCAAATTATATATAAGTATATGTGTATATAAGGTAAATATCTGTGTGTATATGTGTGGGAATGTTATTGATAAAGCACTGTTAGATAACATAACAATGATCCTAAAGGGGGCATTAACAGAATGTTACGAAATAGAAGGAACCATTTAGCCCCTTTTCCTTTTAAAAAAGATTAAAAGGGAGTTAATGGAAATGTGCTAAATCCAAAAGTATGTAACAGTTAGAAATAATGATCTGGGACCCCATAAAGTATATATATTCTTGATCAGGACGACTAGCTGAGTCGATCTACCCATGTCCGTCTGTATAAACGCCTGTTTCCTATACGACACAGAGCACGAAATGGCTTAAAGTGTATGTATGTCTGTGTACTACAGATTTCCTAAATGTTTTAACTACAATTTCTGAAGTAAACTTTCGATTTTATCGTGCATTGAGTATAAAAAATTGAGTACAAGAAATGCTACCTACAGCATGTTGCCAATTTATTTTTAATGAACTAAAGATGCTAAAAAAAAACTATTTTTTAAAGTACAATATATATATCTGTAAGGCTGCGGTAAATCAATATTATCTGCTGGTTCAGTAGATTTTATTGTAACTTACCGCTTGGCTTGCGTTGCCATTGGTATTGGTGCTGCTTCTGATCTGCTGCTGCTGTTGCTGTTGTCGCTGTCCTGCTGGCAACATGCTTTCCACGCCTTGCATGATGACACTAGCGCCTAAAAACTTGTTGAGCAAAGCACGTGCCTCCCTATCTTCAGCGCTGTCTCCAGGCTCAACGACTGCAAGGGGAAAAACACAAGAGATAAAATTAGTTGAAATTAAAGCAGAAGCTAATGTTGCAGCTGGAGTTGGATCTGTTGCACCCACCATTGTCAGCATTACGCATGCGTTCGAGCACATCATCAACACCACTGACAAGGCGCTCCTCCCCACTGGTATTAAGGAAGGAACGTGTACTGGAGGTTCTAGTGGTGGTGCTACTGTTGGTTTGACGCATTTGTGGTGCGTCCAGCTCAATGACACTGCACACATCATTAGATTCGCTATCCTCGGTCTCATCATCGACCACGACAAACTTCTCAGATTGAGTTTGTGAAGTGGTAGATGAGGCTGATTCCTTGCGTATAAAACGTTCGCTGATCTCCTTGACGGAACCGCGACGTGTTGTTGTTGTATCCATTGTATCTGGATTTACATCGTCGAGACAAATGTTAAATTCTTTAAAAGTAAAGAAGTGGAAATTCGATAATAACAACGATTAATGATGAGCCGATTGCTCATGCACTTACCTTGCTTTATCTCAGTAGGCACAGGCTGTGCCTTCTTCTTGAGCGCTCGTATGCCAAAGAGAGGTAAACCATTCTCGTCGGTGGGTCCGACGCCATAGCTAGAAGTAATGGAATCCTCCTCACGACGCTTGGTACCGTTGCTGCTGCTGTTGATAGTGCTGCTGGTGCTGGTGGTGGTTGAGTTGATGCGTGTAGTTTTACCACTGGTGGTGGTGCTGCTGGCCGAACCCTTTCGGGATGTAGGCGAGGCTACTCCAGAGCCAGGTCCAGTGCCATTGCTTGTGCCGCGCAGCACCTTGCTGCGATCTGCCCAAATGGGACTGGGTTTTTCATTGCCTTTAATAGGTTTGCTGCTGCGTCTTTCTGGCGAGGATTGACCGCTACGTGGAGTGCCATTGCTGCTGCCTGTTGTCCTGGTTGTAACTGTAGTTGTGGTTGTCGTTACATTCGACTTACCCTGTGGACTGCGACGTCGCTGTTGAGCTGGACTAGCGCTACGCTCGCGAGGCTTCACCGGTGGCTTACCATGTCCACTGGTGCTATCCACCTGCTCTGTGCGCGTCTGCTGTACCTTCTGGCTCTTGCTTTCTGGACTATAGCTGCGTTCCTTGGGCTGCTCTGGAGCTCGGCGAGGCAGCAAGGGGCTACGACTAGGCGTAGATGTAATGCTGCTGCTGCTGCTCTTTGGCTGCAACTGCTCCAGTGGTTTACTCTTGCTTATGGTTGTAGTTGTGGTGGTAATTGTGGTGCTTTCCGCATTCAACATATTTTTTTTGATGAGACGAATCTGGGCGCGTATGCGACGACGTAGCTCATAGCTGCTGACTGTTTCCAGTAACTGCTCGAGTTGCTGTAGATCAAAAATCTGCTCAATATCAATATCCTCGCTGATGCTGGTACGCACTGGTGCCTCTAGTCGGGAGGTACGTCTGGGTACATCAAATTTAACTGCAGCATTTGGATTACGAGGCTCCACATTGCTTTCATCTTCCACCGATGATTTGCGGGAATAATGTGTTTTGTTGATCTCCAGGGAATCGCGTCTTATGTGCTCCAGGGAACTCTTCGTATGATCCATATATGAGGGACGGCGACCATTTGATGGTTCTGTGTCAGCAACAGGTCCCGGACTGGGCGATTGCTTTTCAAAGATGTTGCGACGTGACGCAACTGAGCGTCCAGGTGATGTCTGATGGCTGGAAGATCTGCTGCGGTCTAAAATTGTTTCAACTTTGGTTTCAGTATCGGGTGAACTATCATGGGTTTGGTTAGTTTTAGGATTATGGTTTGCTTGATTTGTTGTTGTTGTTTTTGATGATGTTGTTGTTGTTGTTTTATGCTTGGTGCTGTGCTCAGTGCTGGCTTTAACTATGGTGGATTTCTGATTAGAGTTGGATTCAGTGATGGTGCTGCTTGGCTTAACGGGTGCACGTCTATGGGGTGACATTGGCTTTACAGGCATTGCGGGCTCAATCAACTCCACATCATCATCATCGTCATTATCATCAACTTCATTATCAACATCATCCCTAATGACCCACTGCTGCTCGGTTATGTGCTCACGTCTAGTGGTGCTATTGCTACCCTTGCGCGTCACTGACTCTGGTTGACTGTCATCCTTGGGACTGGGTTTGCTGCGTGGCTGCTCTACGGATGGTTTCCTTGGGCTGCTGCGTTGTTGCTCTAGAGAAGGTTTTCGGGGGCTGCTCCGTGAGGGTGAACGTGTATTTGAAGCTGGACTGGGACTGGACACAGTGCGATTTGTCTGGGTCCGAGTGTGAAAGGATTTACGTTCCTCTGTGATGAGACTGGTGCTGGGAATGGCACGAGGCTTGATACCGTTCTGTGGTTGCTTGGAAGTTGTGGTCTTACGCGTAGTGAAGACCGAAGGACGACTGAGTATATCCTTTTGACGCTTCAGTTCAATGGCCGTGGTATGGTTTTTGGACATGGGGTGCAGTTCATCCTCAGAGTCGGGTTGCTCCAAGTCAGCTGGATGCTCCGGTTCGGACTCCTGATCCAGCTCTGGCTCCACCTCACGCTCCGGTTCACTCTGACGTGATATGTTGCGCTCAATATTAGCCACCAATCTGGGTGATTTCTGTGGTGCACTCGGTGCCAGCTTCTCAGCGGTGTCTATGAACTTGTGCACCTTTTGGGAAACGCTCAGTATGCAATCATCTTGACGTAGATCCTCATCCATATCCTCATAGTTGGGACGTTCTATATCACGCTTGGGTGTATTCAAGGGCTGCTTTGTTATATTCTCCGCTGTCTTTAAGAATCTATCAACCTTCTGATTGATGGTCAGTAGACATTCATCGTTGTCAGCGATCTTGGCATTCGTATCGAATTGACGGTTGAACGGTACCGAAGACTTGGGATGCTTCACCTGCTCTGCGGTGTGCGTGAACTTCGATACTTTCTCGTGTACACTAAGCAGGCACTCGTCCACATCAATTGACTTGGTTATGCCGTTGCTGCTGGTGGTGCTGCTTGGATAGTCCAAGCTCTGCGGTGCCTCCACTGTGGGATTATCGTGTATATCTGCCTCAATGCCATTGGCGTTCCGCAGCTCAGAGATCTGGCAGCCAACATAGGCATTTGCTTCCTCCTCAAAGATGGGTATGTTGGTAACAATGGGTTTCTTACGCGGCTCATCATCCGGCTCCTGCACAACATCGGGATAACGTGGCTTGCCCGTTACCAGATCAGCATGTACCGGTGTGGGTACAATGCGATCCGGTGATGGCTCCCTGGAGCTCTTTGCATGCTGTATATCAATAATGATATTTTCCATATCCTCACTATTTATCAGCTTTTCACTGAGATTGATTGTTTTCGTGGTAAAGCATTTACTGGGACGATTACGTTCAGTTGGCTGATGTGCGGCTGTCGGATTCAATGTGCTCATCTCTGGCCCAGGTTTACTTGGCTTACCATTGGATTGTACCTTAATGACATTCTCGCTGGTGGACCGTGTCACCTTGTCCTTGTCGCGACGTGTTACACGCGGTACTGGTGCCGATTCCTTACGTTCCGTGACCAGCTTACGTGCCGGACTGGTTAGCACCTTAGGTAAGGATTGGGTAAGCTTGCGCTCTGACTTAGGCGAAGGCGTTTTTGGAGCCGTATGATCAATTATAATCTCTGTGTGCACAGAGATGTTGCTTGAACGGCGACGCTCAGTTGGTACACGGGTTGGACTTGTGTCCGGCGATGAAGATTGTCCATCCACGTTATCCGCTTGAGGCTTCTGCTTGCGAGGTGACGAACGTAACCGATCCTTTATGGATGGCGAAGTATTCGTATCGCTAGGCTTCCTCTCCTTGCCCTGAGTTGTATTGCGCACTGTGGTTGTTGTCGTCGTAGTGGTGGTGCGCGTATCCTCTAAGAGGCTGTCCCGTTTAGCGGGCTCACGTCTTGGTAGAGACTCTTTACGTGGACTCTTCACAGTCTTGGGTTGGGTATCCTTCACAGGCTGTTTGCTGCCAGTGGTGCTCGTAGTGCTTGTGGTGGTGCTGGTTTTGGTGGTGCGAGAATTACGTCGTTGTGTATCCGTTTTGGGAATTTGAGATTTCTTTGTTTCAGGCTGTGGCTTCGGCTGTGCCTCCTCGGGTTCACTGTCGTAGGGCTGTTTCTTTAATGTCTTGGGACTGTTATCTGGTCCATTATTACGTGGCGATTTTGTTGGTTTCGCCACGTCCTGTTTGCCATTACAATCGATGATCTTCTCGGTTACAAAATAAGTGGTCTCTGTATTGGGCAGGGTATCCCTACGTGTGGGAGATGGTGACTTTGACGTTGGTGACTTTGAGAGACGTTGCTTTGTGACTACTGTTGTCTCTTCATGTACATCAATATACTCTGCATCATCTTTGGGATTCTTATCAGGTTCGATATCGGTTTCTTTGTTGTTTTTAGGCTGTTTACCGGGCGTCGGACGTGGCTCTTCATCTTCCTTTGGCTGTTTAGGGACTGCTGGACGTAAGTCTAGGTCATTCCTAGACGGTCTACCGGTTGTTGGACGTGGCAGTGCCACATCCTTAGGTTGCTTACCATAGGCTGGACTTGTTTCCTTTTCATCTTTAGGCTGTTTATCATATGTAGTACGTGGTTCAGTCTCATCCCTAGGTTGCTTACCGACTATCGGACGTGGTATGCCTTCTTTCTTCGATTTCTTAACAGTTTCGGTCTCTGGCTCATTATGATCCTTGGGTTTCCTCTCGTCCCTTGGCTGTTTATTGCTAGTTACAGGCCGTGATTGCTTCTCACTTATAATCTTGGGAGTATTTTCAGCTATCACAGTTTCTTCGGTAATAACAGTTTTTATTTCCTTAGTATTTTCTACATCCCTTGTCAGCTCGGTACAATGGGACAGTTCCGGGATCTCCTCTGGCTCTTCCACTTTAATAACGGGCTTTGTGCGTATGATAATCGTTTCAGTTACACGCCTTGGCTTATCAGTATTAACATCATCGTCGTCATCCGGACAATCCTCGATGTTAACCTCAATGGTTTCAGTAGTTATTGTTGTGGTTTCCTCAGTTTCCGTTTCGTCATCATCTACATTATCAACATCGACATCATCCTGATCATCTGGGGATTTGGGTGTGAAATTTCCCTGTGTGTCTCCATCTTCTTCCATGCCCAAAATTTTCCGACAACGATCCTCGAAGGTTTCCCGACGACTTAAGCCCTTTTTCCGATAAGTGGGCTTATCTGGTTCCGGTTCCGGACTCTTTGAGATAAAACCACCATCGGGAGTTTCAGGCATTGACTTCTCATCATTTGGCGTATCAATCATATCCTTTGGACTTTCTGGTAGCTGTTTGCTGGGACTTTCGGTAACTTTTTTGGGGTATTGTGGATGACGTTCATTGGCAATGAATTCTTCGTTGAGATTCTTTTTTGTAGTTGTTACCTGTTGGGTAATTGTGCTTCGGAAGACTGCATCCTCTTGGGAAACATTAAAGGGTTGCTGTTTATTGGGATTTTGTTGAGGAAAATCCTTGTGTTGCTGTGGCTTATCGAAGCTATCTTCGGGCTTTGCGGGCTTGTCGTTTGATTTGCTTGGAGCAGGCTTTGGCTCTGGCTCATCCTTGGATTTGTCGGGTATTTGCTTTTCGGGAGTCTGACTTGGGAAATTTTTAGGAGCAGCAGTGGAAAGCTGCTTTTCCGGAGACTGACGTGGTGACTCCTTAGGCTTTATTAAGCTGGGTATTTGCTTTTCAGGAGTCGATTCCTGAGGAAGCTGCTTTTCTGGAGTTTTACGTGGAAAATCTCTTGGTGAAAATGTTGGTATTTGCCGCTCTGACGTCTGACGGGGCAAATCCTTGGGAGCATATGTTGGCAGCTGCTTGTCAGGAGTCTGACGAGGAACTTCCTTGGAAGCAGTTGTTGAAGCAAATGTTGGTATATGTGTCTCCGGAATTTGACGTGGGGAATCCCTGGGTAGAGATGCTGGTAACTGTTTTTCGGGAGTCTGCCGTGAAAAATCCCTGGGGGCAAATGTTGGTATTTGCTTCTCAGGGGTTTGACGTGGAGCTGTTGCTGGAATCTGTTTCTCTGGAGTCTGACGAGGAGATTCCTTAGCAGTAGTTGTTGCCACAAGCTTTTCTGAAGTTTGTCGAGGGAAATCCTCGGGCTTTAGTGAAGCTGGGTGCTGTTTCTCGGGGCTATTCGAACGTGGTGAGTCCCTGGGAGCCGTTCCAGGTACCTGTTTCTCTGGAGTCTGCTGTAAAGAATTCTTAGAAGCTGCAGTCGGTGATTGCTTCTCCGGACTACTGTGACGCGGTTGTGACTTTTTGAGTACATCAATACCTTTCGGTTGTTGTTTATTGCGAATAATCTCAATGTTAGTTTCATCAATGACAATCAGATCATCGATCTGAGTTGATTGATCCACAGGAGTCTGTTGCTTCGAGTTGCGTTCAATTGTTGTATCCTGTTGAACAGTACGTCGCTCAATGCTGGGCGACTTGGAACTACGTCTGGCTGGCTTAGGCTTATCATCATCATCATCATTATCATCAACATCAACATGAACATCATTATCATCATCATGTGTATAATGGTCATCTACGGTGCTGGTGCTATGGTTGGGTTTTCTATGGCTTGTCGGTGTGCGATTGTTGGGTGCATTTGGCCGGTTCTTGGGCGTTGCTGCGGGAAGTACATCAACGTCAAACCATAAGCTAAAGGGGACTAACATTGGCAAGGGATACGACTACAATTTACCTTGTGTGTGTGTGTATGTGGCACTATATTATTATTATTGAAGTTAGTTACGACTACAGATAATAATAATAATTATCGACTATAAAAAGTTTAGTTTAAGCTGCAACGCATTAGAGGTTAATACGGCAAACTACAGGGTTAACTACATATATTAAATATATATATATATGTATATATCAGGCAAGCAATCAGTTAATATATGCAATATCCGTTAGTTAAACAATATATATATATATATATATAGTTGTTTATTTATATTTTTTATTGTTTTAGCCCCAAGTCTAGTCTAGAGCCCCAATTACTTATACTTATGTCATGCAGGACACAAGCCTTGTATATACTGCGTGTGTGTGTGTGTGTGTGTGTGTGTGTTTGTGTATGTGTGTGTGGCAAAACATAGAACATTTCAACAGTGGCAATTTTCGGTTTACAGTATAAAGTTTTTATTAGCAGTTTCCAAAATAAAAAAAAATTTGAAATTAATTTTAAATGTTTTATATACAATTTATATATATTTATATACATACACATATATATATATATTTATTTAAGATATATATAGATATATGTATATAGATAGGTATATAATATATATTTGTTGTTTAAGAGAGCAGAAGAATTTGCAGCAATTGGGTATACTTTTTTATTTTGTGTGCGTTTTGTTGTTGTTGTTGGTGTTGTTGTTGTTAGGTGTTTTTTTTAGGCCTTACCAACGGTTTCATTAATTGTCACCGATTTGGCAATATTATCCTTATTAGCTGTTTGCTCCTGTGGCAATTTATCGTTATCGCCAGGGCCAAGCTTGTAGTAATTTTTACGCACACAGGGTGGCTCATTCACAGGGTTGCTCGTTGCATCGTTTGTGCTCAGCTTTGTTTTTGTGATCAATTCATTGGTGTTGCTATCAGAATTGTTGTTGTTGCTGCTGTTGTTGTTGTTTTTCTGATTTGCTGTTGTTGTAGTTGTAGTTGTAGTTGTAGTTGTTAGTGTTGTTGGTTCGTTGTTAATAATTGGAGTAGGAGTAGGTGGCATAGAGAATATATCGGCTGGCTTAGTAGTAGCATACGTATACTGTGATAGGTTATCTGAAGGATACATTCATATACATAGGATTCCGAGATAGATACTTTTGTTTTATTGTATTTGTTTATTATTATTGTGTGTATTGATGTGTGTGTGTGGTATAGATATGTGTGTTTGGGTGTGTGTGTGTGTGTGTTTATTGTGTGCTTGAATCTAATTCGTACCTGGCACAATTGGCGTCTCATTGCTGTTGTTGCTGGCAACTGCTGTTGGTGTTGTTGGTGTTAGGGGAGCTGTTGGTGTTGTAGCACCTTTAGCATTGGGTGTGCCAGTTTTCGTTGTTGCTGTGGTCGTTGTTGTCGTTGTCTTGGTTGTCGTAGTGCTCGGCTTGGGCGAACGCTGCGGCATAAGATCGATTGTTTCGTTAGATCCTTGCACGTTACGTGACTTGGTCACAGTATGTTGTTGTTGGTGATGTTGTTGCTGTTGTTTGGTAACAACAGTTTTACCCACACTCTTAGTGGTGCTGCTAGTGGTAGTATGGGGTACACCAACATGACGTGTTACAGTTGTAGAACTGATGCGACTGGACTCGGATGGTGCATGGCTATCGTGGGAGCCTTCGCGTGTATCGCGCCTATAGGTCCTGCTTGAGGAGATGCTTGAGCGTGGCGTCTGACGATGTGTCTCCGTTTGGGAGCTATCGCGACGTTGATGGGAACCAGTAGAACCGGTACTCTCTGCCGGTGAGCTGCTGCGCAATGAGGCAGCAAATGCACGATGTGCTGCATCCACTTCGCGTTCCTTTTGCAGCTGGCGACGTGTTGTTGTTGAAGTTGTTGTGGTTGTGGTGTCATGGCTGCTGCGACCAGCGGCTGGGCGGTTGCTTGATGGTGTGCTCGGTTTCCTTGGTGGAGACTTGCTCATAGGTGAACGACGAGCACTGCCTTCGGGTGTGATGCGTGCATTGCGTTCGGGTGAACGGGCAGAGGGAAAACCCTGCGTGCCATAATCCTCACGTGGCTGACTGCGGCGTGGACTAGCCGGTGGCTGTGCATTCAATTGTTGTGGACGACGACGCTGTTGCTGCTCAGGCTCAACATCATCCTCCAGTTGGGTCTCAATGATATGCTCCGTATTCGATTTATGAGTGGCGCTGTGTGTGCGCTGCGTGGCACTTGTCGTATGATGCAACACTTCACCATCGGGATGATCTACACGTGGTCTCTGCTGTGTGGTACGCACCGAAGGAAAGCCTTGTGTGCTATAATCATCGGCGGGTGCCCGTCGTGGACTAGCTGGCTGCTCCCAGCTGGGTGTTACCTCTGGTAATGGAGCCAATGGTGCATGATCATCGCTAACATATTCCTGTGTCTCCGTGGTGCGTTGAGAGCTGGTGCTCTGCTTGACATTACGATTCTGTTCCGACTTCACCACTATAAACTCTTCGCCAGCAGGGACTGTGGGCCGATGGCCGGGAAACTCCTGTGTTGGCTTATGGGCCTGCACCGATGGAAAACCATGGGTGGAGAAGTCGCTGCTTGGCTGACGTGGATTACTCTGTGGTGTAGTAGGACGTTGGCTGGGGAAATCCTGGGTGGGTTTATTCGATTTCACCGAGGGAAAGCCATGAGTACTAAAATCCTGATGATTGCCAGTTGTTGTTGATGGAGATGATTCCTTTAACTTCTGGCTAGGCGTGCGATCATCGAACTCCTCAATGGTCTCGGATGTGGTTTCCGTTGAGAAGCGACGACTCGATTTCTTAACCGATGAAAAACTCTCCTGTTTAATAAGCTCCTCGGTATTTATTGGTCGTCGCACGGTATCCACATTATCCACCATATCATGAGGCTCAGTGCGCTTATGAGTCTGAGTCTGAGTAGGGTTATGCACATCTTGAGCACGACGCTGATTATTCAGCTGGGTCTGAGATTGGGTTTGGGTTTGAGTTTGTGTCTGACGCACTGAATCGGTAGTGGGTTGAACCTGTTCGGTTTCATAGCGTTTATTCTTGACAATTGTGCCATCAGGCAGACGCTTGACTGTGGTAATCATTTTCACATTGGGCTTGGGATACTCTACAGTATTGGAGATGATCTCACCAGGCTGTGACATTAAATGCTGCACATGACGCTGATATTCTGGTGATGCTTTATCCATATCCACATAGCGTTTGTTCTCCTCATAATGCTGTTGGGTATCCACGTTTTTGGTGCTGTTCGATTGTTCGCGGCTTTCCGTATACCGTTCCTCATGTTGTTGCTGCTGCTGCTGCTGGTGTAGACGATGCTCCTGGAAACGTTGCTCTTGAATGCGTTGCTCCTGTAGACGATCCTCGCGTTCACGCTGTTCCCTTACTTCCCGCTGATGTTGCTCCTGTTGCTGTTGATGCTGCTGCTGGAATTGCTGATGCTGCTGACGTATGTTGCTTTGATTATCCGTTAGATAACGTGGCCTGGCATTAATATCATCATCATACTCCTTGGTGGAGGATGAGGATACAACCTTCGATGTTGATGATGATGTTGTTGAGCTCATTTTAACCTCTGTACGTCCATTGGCCTCATCACCAAATACAACCTTCTCCTGCAGATGAGTATTGGAGCTCTCCGCTGCCTTCTTCACAAAGTTCTTGTCATCACCCTGATGGGATGCACTTGAGCTCTGCTCGTTGCGTCCCTTGAACTCCGCTATGCCGCCGCCATTAAGCTTCTCAATACCTATCACATGGATGGGTGTTGTTGTTGAAGTTGAAATAGTAGTAGATTGTGGAGGTGTTGATGGTGGTAGTAGTAGTAATAGTAGTAGTAATTGTGGAGGTGTTTGGTTGGTTGTTGGTAGTGGTGGGGGTGGTGGTACACGGCACAGAAGACATACAAACAAACAAGAAGAATGGAAATACACACAAAATAAAGTAAACTACTTGAGAACAGTTACATAACAGTTAGGTAACTTACCATCTGTTTTGGCCAATGTTTCGGTACGATAGGCACGTCCATCGGGACTAACCTCGGAAGAGGTTTGCACATCCCAACCAGTTGTATTCGGTTGAGTTAGTGTCATCGAATGGAACTTAATATCATGAGTTGGACTCATTGAATCACGCACCTCCTTAGACTTGAGACTTTGGAAGTTTTGATCCAATAGCGCATCACCATGACTGGTGGCAAGCGGATCCTTGCCATAGCCGGACAAAGTGTTCCCATTATTTTCAGCCATTGTTATAGTTAAGGCTATAGAATCCGGTTCGTGTCTATAAAGATTTCTTAAACGCGATTCACGCAGTTTATAAAGATGCGTTCTTATTTGCTTCTTACGTTCGCTATCCTCCGATTGCTGCCACTGTAAATATATATAACAAATTATATATATAAACAACTATTTATTTAGATCATTACATGTTACATTTATATTTATATGGTATATATAGTATAGAATAAAGCAGAGTGTTTAGGGGAGTGTAGGAGACGTCCTTGGGCTAATTGAACCGGCTCAAATGCTGCTTAAAGCCCCCACGCGAGTTTTTTTTTGGTCGCGCGCATTGAACAACGCGCCTTTTATGGATCTCTCGAGTGACGCCTCGTACTGGCCGCCAATTAGCTAACAGTAATAGACACATAAACAACAACGTGAATAGCAACAAACAATACAACAACAACAAGAACAACAACAATAAAGCCAAGTTAAGCTTAGTTGACATGAGGTTGAGGTTGAGGTTGATATTGGGAATGAAAATAGAGATGCTGACAAAGATTGACTTAGTCATATGAACAATATACATGTACATTCTATATATACATATATAATATATAGAATTACACTACTGAACATTATATAAATATATAGTATACATTTAACCAATAAATATATAGAACTATTGAAACTTTAAATTAAACAGCTTGAAAGCAGAAACTGTTCCCATTTGCAACTTTAGAGCGAAAAACACTTCAAGTTCTTAACAAAAGCAACTTTCATTGAATATAAAGCTTTTAATTAAAGTTAAGTTCTTTTTTTAAATAATATTTTGTTTCCCTTTAAAGGTAAGCATATAGTTATATGATCCATACAAGCTTAATAAATATTTGATGAATCAATTACTCAGTTTTGACCCTGAACCTGAAATATTTAAAAACAACTTTTAAACAATTTTCTATTATCATGCCATATACTACTACTTATATATACATTATTTATATATATAAATATATATATATATAATTATGTGTATATATAACTAAACGATTTCTTATGTGATAAGCACAGTCATAATTATAGGTATTTTAGTGCTTCATCTATATATTTTTGTATTTTATCGCCAAAGCTATCAGCTGGGGCAAATGAGGCTCTCATTTGTTGACTTTTAAACGTTATAGGTTTTAGTTATCAGAAATTGAGAAGCAACTTTTGATTCTGTTGTCATTAATGACGCTTCATCTATAAATAGAAATAAAATACAAATAAATACAAAACCTTGCAAACAAAAAAATTATTTCACTGAATGTTAAAGATGTTAAAGAGTTCAAGGAGAGTGTTAACTGTTCTATATAACTGCTGTATATATGTTTATAAAAATATATATATATATTAAATATATTATATTATTATGCATATATATATAATAACAATTTGTCAGGCTTGAACGAGGTTTTAAAGTTGAGTTCGGTATCACTTGAGCATCGGTTAGCGATCATTAAAAAAAAAAAGCAAATTTAGTAAAGTTATTTGTGTTCAAACGGTGATATCACCGCTAACACCACAAAGTCGAAAGCGGAAAACCAGCCATATAGCATTTGTATGAACTACTATATAACAATAATACCAACAACAGCAACATTAATAACACCAATAACAAACAACAACAAAATGGCAAATGCTTTGTTAACCGTTTTAAATTTAGATGCTTATAAGCAAATCTAAAGAGCACACAAACTCTAAGCCCAAACATATATATAAAGAAATATATATGTATGAATATATATATATATATATAAATATAGAATATACTATATATACAAATATATATGTATATGAACTTGCTTAATATAATCATAAATCAAACTTCCATTGAACAATTATTAACAATCTTACGAGCTTCTCATGGTGAACGCACTGCTAATAAACTGTTCTCAGTCTCTGAATGTTAACTAAATTTATGTGTATATATATATACATAGTTATATTTTATATAATTTATATGTATATATATTAAATAAGTAATATATTCACATCTCGTTATATGTATAATGTATACTTATTTACAAATATTGCACATTTTGCAATGTTTTTTATAGCAAGGCAAGCCCGAAACGCCCTCAAGCAAAAAAAAGACAGTAATTTGTATACAAAAAAGTAATCGATTATTGACTATCGATAAATAGTTGTATATGCCCTTTGCTATATAGATTAATGTTACTAAAATTTAAACTAAATAAAAAATATTATTTTAATTAAAGCCAGCAAAAGCTTATAGCAAGTATTATTCAATGACAAATGTGCTAAATTTTTATGGCTAGCCTTAGGCGGTTTTTTAAACTAAATAAATATGCAAATAAGTGCTGTATGATATATGTTTTTGTTATAAACAAAAACAAAATGCAATTGTAAACAATATTAAAATTGTTTATCAGTTAAATTTTGGAATTTGTTTTTAAACCTTATCAAAACGTTGAGCGTTGAGATAGATGAGATTGTAATATCCTTTAAGAGTGCAAATTGTTATGTATAAGTTGCTGGTGTACCTATAATACCGTTTAAGGTATACCGTTATTAAAGAGAAAATGCAATTATAATTTCCCTATATAGTTGAATATAAAAACCATATGTCAAACTTCTTTTATTCATTCGGTTATTCAGTTGACTCAGCTAAGAAATGGGCAAAAGTTGGCAACACAAAAGAAATCAAAGCGTAGCTTTCACTTAATAAAATAAGGAAAAAAAAGAAAAAATAAGAAAAAAAAATAAACGCATAAATAAACAAGAAAATAACATTTTGAAATGGTGCTAGATAAATAACATAAGAGATAAATTATATAAGTGGTAGATAAAATATAGATAAGATTGGCACAGTCTGCAGTCGAGTGTCAGCCCACAGCAAAGCGCAGAAAAAACTGCATACAAAAAACTGAAACTCTGCCCAGGAACTAGCTCGCGACGCAGCGCTGTTGGCGTTGACGATTTTGACTTTGAGATTGCTTATGATGTCGATGCCGACGTCGATGTCAGCGTCAGCGTTAACGTCTCTGTCTACGTCTAGACCCAACGTCTTGTCAAATGACGTAATTTCTAAAATGCGAACGGTGATAACCAGTTGAAGTCGTTGTTGACGCTGTCGTCGCACCTTCGCTGCTAGCGGCAACCTGTTGACGCCGACGCTAGCGCTGTCACCGCTGTTGTTGTGGCTTTGGCTTTGACTGTGGCTGATTGCATCGTCTCTTCCACCCTCACATATACTCTCTTGTCTAGCTACTTCTCCTGCTTCTTTTACTTCAGTTTAAGCTTTAGCTGCTGTTTTTGTTGATGATGATGATGATGTGGACGATGATGATGACGTGACGTGCGAGATTTTGTTGATGCGAAACCACCGCGAATACTGATAAATTATTTTTTTTTTTTTGTATTTTTTTTCCCGTTTATTTGTGAGCTGTCGTGTCAGGTTTGGAGGTCAACAATATTTTGTATATATTTTGTCTATGCATATTACTGTTGTTGTTGTTGTTCTTATTATTATTATTATTATTATTATTAATATTACTATTGTCTGTTCGTTTTGCCAAAAGAAAAATAACAAATACATACAAAAATCTTTTTTTTCATTATTGAAATTAAAATTTATTAAAATTTAATTGAGTCAAATCGACAAACGAATGTCGCAAGCACAAACATGCAAACCCAAAGCTTAAAGCTCAAGATAGTGAAAGTTGTTGTTAGCATTAGATGATTTTAAAGTTAATTAAATTTCTGTTAATCATTTTTAATGCAAAAATAATCTGCTTCCGACAATAATACTTTAAGTCACTTTTTCTTGACATTTTATTGTAATCCATAAGATTAATTTCTTAATTAACCATAAACTTTTTTTTCCTTTTTTTTGTACTTTTGCCTTTCATTTGAAAATCTTTATTTAGTTTAGAATTTCTATTGACACGAAAGACTAAAGAAACAATTGTCAAAGTTCGCTTTATAATTGTCTATGACAATTAATCTTTCGATCATATCGACAGCTGCAGCGCCACCTGTTGACTGTGACACGCATCGTTACGCCATCTGCCAACGAACATCTGCCATTTGACATTGACAATCAGTTCAATTCGTTAAGGAAATTGTTTTGCACTTTGCTGTTAATTGCCCCAACGTTGGCTTTAATTCGCCATCTTTTTTATTTTTTATTTTTTATTTCATTTCATTTTTTTTTTTTCGTATTTTGCCGTCAGTCGTTATTTATAACTATTTCAATTTAATTTCAATTTTTGTTGCATGCATATTAAAGTGGGCGACCTAATTGCGAGCTGAGAATTGCGATTCGCAAATTTGCCGCTGAGAGTGTATTGTGTCATTTTCATGCTCAGCTTGCCAGCAGCGACGTCAGCAGAGACATCACCTTTTGTTCATTCTTTTTCTACTTTTTTTTTTTAGCACCTGTGTGCGGCAGCAACCCAAAAAATGAAACTATTTAAAAATTGCGCATGTTTTAAATTTCAGCTGTTGCCATTTTTCTCTGCTTTTGGGTAAATTACTTGTACTTAGTTTCAGTAGTATTTGTTTTCAGTTTCAGTTGTCGCTTATAATTTATTTAAAATTGTTTTTTTTTTCGCTTTTGTTTACGTTAATTTCTTCATTTCGTTTTGAATATGACATTGCCACAGGTGAATAAAACATGCAACGTCTGTTCTTCAAATTTAGAGCACTTTCGAGGCCTCTGCTATGCATATTAATCACAATCTAACATACACACACACGCATACACACATATATATAAATATATATATATATGTATATATGCATGTATTTATATGCTGAACAAACGAGTTGAAGTTAAAGCTCAAAGATAAACTTGGGTTGGGAACTTGTGTGGGAAACTTTGTCATCTTGATCGATGGTGCCGCCGCTTTTATGTCAAACATTGGGGCAACTTCAAAATATGCAATGCAATAATTGCTCCACTTTGGTGCTAACTGTGCCAACACACACACACACCAACAGTTGACTTTCCCACGATCGTTTAAATGAAACTTAAGGGATATACCTGGTACTTCTTTTCATATGTTATGACCCAACTCTCCCTGTCTCTCTCTCTTTCTCCTTCTCTCTTTATGTACCTTGATTAGATTAACAAAATTATTTGCAAATTTTTATTTAAAAATAAAGATTATTTATGGAATTTTTGATAAAGAATTTAAATAAAGGTATAAAAATTCTGTTGAAATCCAAAGACTTTAACTGTTTCCATACAAAATGGCATATAGTCATTAAGCTCTGATCTCATATATATATATATATATTCATAATGATTACGTTACTGATCCATATAATAATATAACAATGATGATCTGCAATTATTTTTAAGTCCTAATCATTGTGGCACTTAATCAATCCCCAAAGGCTATATAGAACACTTGGAACACCCGAGCACCATAGGCATCTGATTATTATCTTAATTTTCTTTAGGCTATCATCGTATCTCTATAGAGATACAAAGCAAAACGCTTGACAAGGCCAACTGCTAGTGGCAGTCTGGAAACAGGTTACAATGTAATTAGATTCATTTAGAAATTAGCATAGTAAATATATATATATATATATATATATATATATATATAATACACCCCCAACAAATATAGCTGGAAGTGTAAAGAGAACTGCCACTCCAACAATATAAAATAATTTTAAGTTAAAGATCTTGATAAAAATAAAACAACAAAGAGACATTCACTCATATTCGCAAAATAATGTATAAGTATTCATATTCATATTCATATTCATATTCATATACGTATTCGCTTGTATATGTATTCATTCGTTAGATAGTTGGAATATGAGTTAAGTGCAGAGATAAGAGCCTTTTGTTTGTTTACAAGCTGGCGGCCAAAAATTGCTGACACGGACGCCGGCAGCGACGTTGACTTTGCCATGGCTGCGGCTGTTGCTATCGCAGTCGCTGTCGCTGTCGCTGTTCCTACTGCTAATGACTAACTGAGAGTTATGCAAAATCAAGAAGAAGCATACAGCAAAATAACAAAATAAAAAAAACCAATGAAAATTGCTAATTTTGTTTTTGTTTTTGTTATTCGTTTGCTTATTTTTTTTTTTTATCTTTTTGACTCAAAAGTGTGAAAGTTATTAACCAATGCAATTTTTATTCATTTATTTGTGTGTGTTTGGGTGTGTGTGTGTGTGCGTGTGTGTGTGTGTGTAGGTTGAGACAACAAATGTTTGAAAATATGAAGAAGGAATTAAAAAAATTTACCTCTCACTCTCTGGGTGGGAAGGGCGGTGGGGGCTTAATCACAGTGGCTCCTCCAAATGACAGACCGTATATCAGTGCAGGTAAAAAACAGAGTTTTGAGCTTTTATTTTTTTTTTTTTTATTTTCTCTTTCTGTCTTATTTATTTGTCTGGCTTTTTTTTTGTTTCTTTTCTTTACTGATCCCTTTTTTTTCGTATTTTGTTTCGTTACGGAGCAAAAAGTTGAGTTGTTGTTTTATTTTTTGTATTTTTTGGGTTCGTTACTGATTGTCGAATTCTTTTTTTTTTTATTTTGTTGCTTTTTTATTCTCTTTGTTGTTCTGTTGTTGTTGTTGCTGTTGTTGTTGCTGTTGCTTGCACCGGCAAACACATACAAATAAACACTTAGAGTTAGGTGTGACTAATCCTGTTGCCGTTCGCTGGGTTCGACTTAACTTTTTGTCGCTTTCGTTGCTTTTGGTTTCTTTTTTTTGTTGTTGTTGTGTTTTAAAGCCCAAATACGAATTAAGAAGATAAATCAAAATATTCGTTTCGAATAAGCTATATAAACAAAATGAAGTAAATTTGAAAAAAAAAAAAAATATTTATATTCTTTTTTTTATATTTTTTGCGTTCTTGGGATTTGTTTCGTTTGTTGGTTTGTTAGGCGTTTTTACCGAGCGTCGGCACGTTGCAATCGATCGAGCACCAAAATCAGACTGAAGTTTCCCATTCAGAATCAAAGCCGCGTTAAGTGGACGGCCAACCGGCCGAAGCTTAGACAACAGCAACAACAGCAGCAGCAGCAGCAGCAGCGCGTCGCGACCGCGTTGGCGCAGCTGATGACGACTGGGCAGAGCAATAAGTAAGCAAGCAGCAAAAGATATGACCGAATACGACAGCAACGAAGATGACAGCGACGACTACACCAACGACAAAGACGAAGCCAAAAACGACCAGACGATCGAGGGCTATGCGTGCTTGTGTATGTGTATGTACGACGTATGTGTGTGTGTGTGTTTAACTTTTTGCAGCCTTCGCTTGCGTGTAAATATGGTAGATATACATATGTGTGTATGCGAGTGTGTGTGTGTGTGTGTGTGTGTGTGTGTGTGTGTATGTGTGTGTGTGTTTGTGTGCGTGTGAGGTGCCCACTATCAGTGCAGCGGCCGCAGTCAGCTTTACAGCCTGCGCAAAGCAAGACAAAACCAAAACCAAACAGCAGCTTAGAGTAAGCTAGACAAAACAACAACAACAACAGCAACAAGGAGTTGCCTCAAAATGCTGCAACATAGAACATAGTACATTTGCACCACGGACAACCGTAAAAACTTTTTGAAAATTTCTCTATTCTAAGCCAATGGCAACCAACAACAGTTTTGACTCAGTTACGAGTTTTATTTTATTTTGTTTATTCTTTTTGCTTTTTCTTTTTTCTTTTTTCTTTTTGCGCTCATATTTATTTGCCCATAAGGTTTATCCCAAAGTCCAAAACTATAAATTGGAATTCGATAAAAATGAACTGTGACTAATGCAAGCTAAAGATGCATGCAACAAATAAAGTAAAACACATAAAAAAAGAACAAAGGGTAGAGACAGAGTAGGAGATAATCCTATAGAAATTGCTGACTAAAAGCTACAACATTTGACTCATTAAAAGAAAAGTCAATTCAATAATAATTTTATTTTTATTAGGCGTTAAGTTAAGTTAAAACTACATTAAGTCATGCATAATATAAACCTTTTTTTTTTATTTTTGTTTTTTTAACTGGTTGATATAATTTACAACTGGCAGTTAAAACAATATTACAAATAATACTATATATTATATATATTGCAGCTGATGTTTAACATGAATAAGCTAAATGAATGTGTTCAATCGAACAGTTGTAGTTGCATTTTCATTTTCATTTTCATTCAATATTTATATACAGTAAAAACTCTTATTGGAAAAACCTATACAATTCATAGAAGCTCACTTGCTTTAGAACTTTCCCATCAATTTTATTTACTCCTATAATGACACTCATTTTAAACAGATTTAAGGACACTAAATAGTCTTATTAGAAATGAACTAGTTCATTATATATAACAAAAGCAGAGCTAGAGAATGAGTTTAATATCAATTACATGATTTGCCATTTAGTAGCATTAACTAAGTTTAAAGGAAAACATAGGATAATGCACATATGTCTAGAACTAGCTCAATGAAAGTTTTCAGTGTATTGACTACATATATATATATATATATACTATATATTCCTTTGATAAATCATTCATGAATTGTTCATGTTGTTGTGGTGGGTGTTACGTATTCTGATTTGTAAAATTTGAACAATTTTTGTCAACACAAAACATGGCCAATATAGAGCGCCCACAACAGAGAAGAGAAGATTTTAACCAAAAAAAAAAAAAATTACTCATCCGTACGTTACGCCGACGCAGAGGCGGACACAGACATAGACGTGTTGGCTAGACGGCAGTCGATAAACGATAGACGATAGAATAGAGTAACGTGACCAGTCGAAAATTCGATTAAAAAGAATTAGTCAGCTCACTTGGCTAACTGCATTTGGCCAGTTGCCACATACTAGATGTAAGTCACATCTAGCCAAATGACACATACATATATACAAACATATATATAATAAATATAATATGTGCATGTATTTGTATGGCCATAGCGGGTGTCTCTGTGCCAATTTGGCTCAGGTTTATTTTTATTGATTTATTTTGCAGTTACCGTGAATCGACAACGACAACAACAATGACGGCGACTACAACAACAACAACAACGACGACGACACAGCAACAGCAACAGCTGCTGCCCACGCGACTCTTGCCTTAAATCATGGCCGAGAGATTGGCGCAATTGTAAAGCGGCCAACGCGCAAAAAGCCTAAACAGTTGACAATTCCCCAACTGGCAATAGGCTTGGGCATTCAGCTGACCAGCTTTAGTTTCAGCCTTAACAACAAATTCAATTCAATTTCAACTACAATTTTCAACTTCAGTTTCAACTTCAACTTCAGTTTCAGCTGTGGCGTCATCATTGATTCCAGGGAGCCTGATCTGGTGCTGGCGGTCAGTTGAGTTCAAAACGCAGCTCAGAATTGATTCATTGTGCATGAGTCATCAGCTTTCAAGCCACCAGGCTGTAGCCACTTTATCAGGAGGCGAGCAGCATCCCAATTGGCCAGAATCGCTCTCTCTTTCACTCACTCTATCTCTCTTTAACCCAGCGAACGAGTTGTAAAGAGATAAAGAGAGAGACAGACAGAGAAATAGCGTCTAAGATAGCGTTCGCTGTCGCTAACAACGTCGCAGTCAGCGTATATGTCTGCTGCGTCTGCTGCTTCTGCTGCTGCGCCTGCGTGGGCCGATTAAAGTCTGCTGCTATTTTTGTACAATTTTCTGTTTATTATTAAAATTTAATATAGATGTTTTTCTATTGTAGTTGCTCGTAGATCATTTTGGCCAAGCTGTGAGTCGTCGACGTCGTCGTCATCCTCATCGTCGTCTTCATCATCATTGATTTTTATTAACGACTTTTTAACGATTATTGCATGCTGTCTAAGCCAACTTAGCAAACGTCCCACACACCGGCCACAGCAGAGAACGATCCGGCCAGGCCAACCCCATAAATGACCCAATTTGGTCAGGTTGAGACTGGGTACTGGTTACTGCTTACTGTGTTTAGCTTTGTGAAGCTCTTTCTGGACAATTCTCGAATGTAACTTGTTGTTGTTGTTGCTGTTGTTATTGATTACGGTCTGGCCTGGGTCTGGGCTTTAAAGGCAATGACTGACACATCCAGAAACTGTGGAGAATGGCAATGAACTTGCAACAGGTGACAACATGCAACAAAAACTAGACTAGGCATATACAGATCAAGAATAGCAGAAAAGAAAGAAGTTGCAAGAGAAAGAGAGAGAGGAAGAGAGAGAAAGAGAGGTAGGGATGTATTTGGAAAGCTGTAACACTTATGGAAAAACAAAAGAAAACACAGAAGTCGCATAAGATCTTGATTTTACAGTTGTATAGATCGTTAGCTTTTGACTGACAGCTTAAAAAACTATTGCCAAGCTAATGCTCATTGTTACATAACTCGTATATATCTATAAGTGAGAAAGAATGGAATATAATTGCAATTTGCATTTTACTTACCATTTTCCTCAGCAATTCCTCATTTTGTATGGCACCCAAATCGCATTCCAGCTCCATGGCAACAAAGTTGCAACGTTCGGTGGCGACTCCTGCGAAAATACAATGTGAAAATGTCAATTGAAGACGACAGTTTGTTGCTAGCTGCTTGTGTAGATGATGATGTAATTTTCCAACGAATACCCTATATATAACAATTCTAATTAAAAGAGTGTAATACCCTACTTTGATTATAAATGGAAAACTAATAAACAACAAACAAGAAATAAGAAATAAGAAACTATAAGAAAACTGAAAAAGAATTTATGCGAATGTTATAAGAAATGAAATAAGAAACGAAATGAAAAATAATATAAAAATATATATAATAGAAAAATGTATAAGAATTTATAAATTTATTCAAATTAAAGAAAAACTAATGCAAAAATGAAGCAAAACTTATATATAGAAATACAGTTCATTCTAAAGGTATTTGAAAGATAATGCAGTCAGAATCTAAAACGATCGATTAAGTAAAAAAAAAGAACAAAACACAATATATATAAACGAACTAATTTAATCTTTATTAAGTAGCTGATAAGCGATCAATAGATTATAACAATCAATATGCGATTGAAGGACTAAAGTCTATATAGTCGTTGACATATAAATGCAATATATTATATATAAAGAAATAAAGGGAAGATATAATATCGTAAACTGTTGAGTATATACATAATGAAGAAACTTAGGTAGATTGAGTCTCAAAGAAACCCTGAAAAGAAATGCGAGATAGAGAGAGAGAAAGAGATCAAAAGAAGCTTGTGAATTGCATAGAAAGTAGCTAGAGAAACACAATTTAGAGGCCAATTTAAAACAGTTAGACAGTCTAAAAGATAGTCTTCATATTGGTAAAGGAGAAGGATTATACTGGGTATATATTAGTCGATCAATTTCGTGTTGAGTGTTTGATGCTTGTTGCCATAACGAATACGAATGCATTTTTTATTTTGATTCATTTGCTGCTTTGTTGCTATAGCTGTTGTTGTTGTTGTTGTTGCTGTTGTTGTTGTTGCTATTATTGCTGCTGTTGCAGTTGTTGCTGTTGTTGCTGCGGTTTCTCAAGTGTACGTACATAGATTCATTAATATTATTTTCAATTTATCATGATTTGTGTTTTGCGTGTTTTGAGCATTTTTTATTGCACTCCAGCGTATCGACGAGGCGAACCAGATCCCCCCCAAGTCCAAGTAACCAAGTCACCAAGTCACCAAATCACCAAGTCGCCAAGTCCCCAAGTCTCAAAGTGCTCGAGTCTCCTCAAAACAAGTTGTGACATTTCCCCCGTAAATGGTTAAAATGAAACATGCCAAATGACAATTCGAGATATTTTTTTTTATTTTTCTCTCCGTCTCTCTTACTGTTATTGCTGTTGTTGTTGTTGTTGTTGTAAGTGCAACAGTTGCTGCTGCTGTTGTTGTTACTGGCATTGTTGTTGTCCCATTGGACTGACAGTTGTGATTAGTTAGTGCGGCCGCCATCGACGCATTTTGGTTTCAGTTTTGGTTAACATCAACGATGTTCGGTCAAACGGCAATTGAAATCCACAGCACGTTCTCAGGGTTTTGGGGTTTGGGGTTTGGGGTTTGGGGTTTGGGGTTTAGTGTTTGGGGTTCGTTGCAAGATCATTTCGGTACGGTATGAAGCGGGGCAATTGCAGCAGTCCGGCAAAGCCAAAAGCCAAACAAGTTCAAAACCGCAATTGGGCAAATAGGCTGGTTGATTGTCAGCCTAGTCAGTCAATCGTATAGGCCGAAGTGATAGAGCTATAGCTCAAGCCGAAGTTGGAGATGGAAATGGAAATGAAAATGGAGATGGGAATGGAATACTGAATGAATACTGTAAACGCAATTGAACTTGAAAACGTTAAATACAAAATGACAAAATAACAAATAAAACTAAGTTCATTGAAGTAAAAAAGACTGAAAAAAACGTTAAGGGAATTTTAATAAAAAAATCTACATTAAACGAAAAAGCTGAAAAAATCTCATAGGGTATCTTTAGGTTAAGTTCATTTAAGGGGAAACTTAAAGGAAAACTTTATTGTCTAGAAAATTATACAAAACAATTTTATTGAATAAAAATAATGCAGACAAAATGATTTTTGACCTTGTCTTTTATTCAGGATATATCACATATATAGAAACAGATTTTAGATCCTGAAACCTTTTACACTATTGCTATAAGCTATAAGAAAACCTACAAAAGAATGTGAAATTTTAATGATATAGATATATAATTCAATTTGTATTCACATAAAACGAATAAGTCACAGAGATTTACATATGTTTTTCTTTATTTGTATTTTTATAGTTATATGGCATTATTCAATTTGTTAGATCAATTGAATTATATATTTATATATATATATATATATATATATAGATAGATAGAATATAGAGAATTGTGTAGGATGTCGCGTGGCCAATGGCCCCAAAAATGAAAACGATAAACGATAAATGACAAGCGACAAGCGACGGACTCATAAATTTTGATTTCTTAAATTTGTTGTCGCTCTGCTGTCAATTAAAAATCGTTTGATTATCAAAAAGAAACTCACATATTTGGTCAGAGACGCTCGTAAAGATACATAAAACGGCTTTGGGCTAAGCTTGTATCGATTTTTATATATATATAATTTAAAATTTCAAACATTTTTGTTTTTGTTTTTATTTTTTAACCTGTGCGAGTTACATTTGATTTATACAACGCCCGCACTAAACAATTAAGCGTTAGAAAGAGAGAAAGCATAGGCTAAGGGAGTTTAATAGCAGCGAATGTTATACGTTTGTATATTAATTGATTGATTTGCCGCCAGATGGCGCCGAAGTGCCAATAGGAAACCACAAACATTTAAAACTATGTATACTGAGTGCGCTTGCATCCGTCTGTGAGTGTGTGTGTGTGTGTGTATGTGTGTGTATATATTATTGCATTTTGTTGCCCTTCTCACCTGTTTCTGTTGTTGCTTATCAGAGATGTCGACAACGTCGTGGCTTTGTAACTGGAGACAAACAAAAGTTGGAGCAAAGAATAATAGCACAAAAAAAAAACAAGTAAATAGAAATAGAAATCAAATAAAACAACAACAGAAAATGCTCTATGTATAAAATTGAAATTGTATTATGTATATATTTATTATGACTTCTTAAATTCACGGAAAGAGATTATATTGCGCGTCTGCGTTAAATTTTTTTCCAATAACTAAAATGATCAAGGAAGGTATTTTTTTTCTTCTTTGCTTTATTATTGTTGTTGTTGTTGAGTTTTTTAAGAGGCGGTAGAGAGTGCAGAAGGCGGAAAAACTTTTGATTGATTTGTGGTTGCAATAAGTAACTGTTTATTTAGATTTTTTTGTGCAGCTGCTGTTGTTGTTGTTGTTGCCGGCACACGCGAATTGGCAATATCAAATTGTTTTTTTGAAACATAAACAAAAACGCAAAACTAAACAAATTTAACACTTGTAAACAAAATGAGCAATAGGCACAAACATAAGAATTTGCTATTTTAGTAAATTGTTTATTACTATTTTTTGTTACAGTTACTGTTACTAAATGCTGCTGTTGTTGTTACTGTTGATAATGATAACTGATATTGAAACTGAATGAAAAGATGCGCACAACCGTTTGGCACGAGCGAAGGCTCTTAACTGATTGTTGAAGCTGCAGTTGTTACTGCATTTAGACTCGCCTCTCAGCACTGAGATAAGCGCCAATAATAACAACAACAGCAGCAGCAACAACAACAACAACAGCAGCAGCAACAACAATAAAAACCACAACAGCAACAATTGTTGCTATTAAAGCTATGACAGAGGCTGCAACTGGGATAACTGCGAAAGGGGTTAAGGCTAAAGCTGGGGGGGAAGCTGTTAGGTAGGCGGTCATCTTCCAGTTCCAGTCCGGATGTGGTTCGCCTCGTTGCAATTTTAATATGTCTCTGTTTTGCGCTTGTGTATGTCTGTGTGTGTGTGTGTGTGTGCGTATATATGCGTAGCTGTTACAAGGAATCGAATAAATCGAAAAGCAGCAAAAACCGCAACCTTCAATGCAATGGCGACTGTTTCTTTAGCAGACACCAACTTCTACAAGGATTTCTTTCGTTTTGCTTTTGCTGACATTAATTATTATTATAAAAACTATATATTTATATATAAACAGACTTATAGACTTATGTATGTCTATATAATAAAATCAAGTATTATAGGCAATAATTTAACATCTTTCGAATAGAGGCAAATTGCTATTGTTAAAGAAATTCTTTGATTTTTTAAAAAAAAAGAAGTAAATTAACTTGTTTACGGAGACTACTTTTCACATAAAAGAAAGACTTGTGCAGAGTTCAAATAAATGCCAAAAGGTTCTAGGGTTGTTCTATACCATGTCATTATTATTATATTCAGAGTAATAACATTCTGTAAATTATTTCTATCTTCTTTTTCTAACGCCATGAACTTTTTATCACACACAATATTTACAACGTTTTATTTGAAAGAATTTATGGAATAGTTTGAGTATATATGTTATTCATTTCTACAATTAGTAAAACAATTAATGTCTGCCTATAAATATAATAGAAAACAATTAATTTAATATAATACAAGACAAAGGGTTTAAAATTCCTCAAAAATCAAATAATATATATTTTTATCTATAGCAAATTTGGTGTTAAAGAATAGAAAGAAAACAAAAATTTATCATCCCGATTTGTGGAACAATTAAGTCAGCACATATTTTTCATATTTGTCTATATAATATCAAGTAAATATAAATAGTTAAGGAACAAATTTGAAAAGCTAAAAAAAATTTATTGGTTTACAAAAAAAGCTATAAATATACAGAAGTAAAATGCATTGACAATAAAATCTACGCGATCGAAAATGGAGAACTTATCCAAATATATAGTATATATATAAGAAATATAATTAGTCCCTTTGCATTTAAGAAAAGGCTAAAAGGGAGCTAATGGAAAAAAAAATCTAAATGTATGTAACAGGTAGTAAGCATCGGACACCCCATAAGATATATATGGTTTTGATCAGGACGACTAGCCGAATCGATATAACCCTCTTCGTCTGTTGTCTGTCCGTCCGTCTGTCTGTATGAACGTCTGTTTCTCAGAGACTTTAAGAAACCAAATTTGGAATCTAAGTTCATTATGTTCGTACGCTACAAGAGTTTGTTTGAGATTTTTGAATATCCTCCCCCTGCAATATGAAAAATAACAAATATTAAGCACAATTTACAACCTATCAAATTTGTTTTTGGCACACATAATAAATAAACTATTCTTGTTTCACATTGTGATTTTCGTTAAGATTGGATAAAAAATACGGAAGCTAATCAACATTTAGTATCGCGTTATGGAGCGCGGGGGGCTAAAGGACGCACGAAATGGCTTAAAGTGCGTGTAGAACTGTGTTTATGTGTGTGTATGTAGCCAAAGGGGTTAACGTAGTTGGGTACACTCGAGTACAGATATCCTAAGTTTTTTTATTTATGCTCTTAAAAACACGCTTAAAAATATCTATTAATATATACAAAAAAAATTAAAATATAAATTAAAAAATAATTTAAGAACAATATTTTTATTTTATTTATTATTTACTATTATTATTATTATTATTATTATTAATATTATTATTATTTTTATTATTATTATTATTTACTATCCCAAATAATTGTGCGCAGTATTAAGGCAAATTTTTTCCTGCAGTAAATTATCTTTGGATAAAATTGAATCCCTATTAAAATCACGTTAAACTAAATCAAAGTTGGCTGATGAGTCATACATTTAATAATTTATATAGTTTTATAGAAAGTAGGCTGTGAAATGGGCTTTAAAATGTAAAATAGAAGATACAATGTGAAAATAAATTTCATTCGTTTGTGAGCTGAACTCCGAGTAGGACATTAAGGTTTTTATTTTAATAAACTCCACATTTTCAATGTATTAATTTTTTTTTATTATTTACAGTTTCTATTTTTCTAATAAGAGAATCGATTTGGAACAAGAAATGGAGTACTTCATTAAGGGAATTATTGGAAGATTGTTTTGTCCATCAAATCCAGATGATGATCCTATAATACGTGAAGAGATTTTGAGGCAACAAAGAGAGGAGCGAGCTCAGGCTGTGCGGCTGTTTATGGACACTATAGCAGCATTTGCACCGGAGTCCGGGCCGAATAGACCTCGAGCTAAGAAAAACGGTGGACGAGTCCGAAATGAAGGTAGAGTAACCAAAAAGAAGAAACCCGAGCCAAAAGTGCAAGTACAGAAATCGCTTCCAAAAGGAAATAAGAAAGGCAAAAACCCTAAAAAATCTACCAAGGCTACCAAGGGTACCAAGGCTACCAAGGCTACCAAGACTAACATAGCTACCAAGACTACCATAGCTACCAAAGCTACCAAGGCTAACAAGGCTACCAATACTACCAAGGCTATCAAGGCTAAGACTTAGAAAGCATAAAATATCATCTTCCCAGTGTTCCATCTCATTAGGGATTTCCTTTAAAAAGAAAATTTTTAAAATATTCTTTCACATGTGATGTAAATAATGATGTAATGTTTTTTTACCCAAAGCAGATTGGTAAAAATGAAATTCAAATAATTAAATAAAAAAAGAGAAAAGAAAAACAATGATAAATGTTTATTTTTTTTAAATAATTTAAATATATATATACCTGCAGTTAAATTAATTTAAATTATTAAAATAAAAAAATTTTAAAAAAAAATTTAAATTAATTATTTTGAAATTTATTATTTATTAATTATAGTTAATTTTCTTTTTTATTTTGTTTATTAATAGTTTTTATTATTTATTTAAGATTGAATAAAAAAGCCATCAAAAATATGCAATCGCATAGGGTATTCTCTTTGTCTATGTAGTCTTATAATCTATTGTTTTCTTTACTTGAATATATTTATATTTAACTAATTTATCAAATATGTTTTAATGTAACTCAGAATAACATTAAAAGTATCTAGCCAGAGCCACTAAGGCTATCAGGCCGTAATATATAATTAATATCTATATGATTTACCCAATTTAAAAAATTTTTTAATTTTTTTTTTTGTAACGAAAACACTGTTTATTTATATATATTCAGTAATATATATATATGTATACTTGTATACATCTATAAACTTTTTTATTGGCCACAGAAGCAAAAATAATAATGCAACTTAACAATTTGACATTCCGGAAAACTGAATTGAAGCTAAAATTATATTGAGTTCCCTTTGCAGTATGCACACATTATTACATAAATACATACAAATGTAATATATATGAAAGATACATACATACATACATACATACAAACGTACATATGCAAGGACTTCAACTTCTAGCTTTAAGATTTCTGTTTCCGAAAAAGAAAAAAAAAAAAACCTAATTTTTGGCAAAATGGCTGGCGAGTGGTCAAAGTATTATATAAAATATTTTACAAAAATATAAAGAATTTTGACCAACTCCGCGACAGTGGAAAATTCTAACTAACTAAGGCTAAAACTAAATTAATATCAGTCATCATGTTTAGTTTGGCGATGGGCTAGTTGGAAGGGTGACCAAAAATTTTGAATTGCTTTTTTTTTCGATTTCTACATTGTTTTTGGATTGTGACGACGACGACGACGACGACGACGACGTGGCCGATATTTTCTTCTGGGTCCTGTCCGAGATTCTTCCGCACTGGATGATGTAGACAGTATCTCAAAGTTCGAGTCCAGGCTACTTATGCTGCTTGCATCGCTACCAATATCATCCAATAGCATTGCTGTACACCAATCTGGTTCGAGTTCTAACTTTGGTACAGATACTGACGGTAACTCCACTATATCTGGTTGTTGTTGTTGTTGTTTCTGTTGCTGCTGCTGTTGCTGCTGCTGTTGGTGCGGGTATTGATGATGATTCCTTTCTTCATCATGTTGCATAAGTTGTTGTTGCTGTTGCTGTTCTTGCAGCTGTTGTTGCTGCTGTTGTTGTTGTTGTTGCTGCTGCTGCTGCTGCTGCTGCTGCTGCTGTTGTTGCTGCTGCTGCTGCTGCTGCTGCTGCTGCTGTTGTTGAAATTCTTGTTGTTTTAGTTCATTGGAAATTATTTTAGTTGCCAATTTCTCTTCCATACTATGAGCAAGCTCAGTCTCTCCATCGTCCTCTGGTATAGTGGGCAATGTCCTTGGTAACTTAAACGGCTCTCTTAGCTTACTTTTGTACACAGAAGTATTAAAATTTGAATGTTTTACTATTTTTCCAAAGTTTTGCATGTTTCTCCAAATTTTTTTTTTAATATGTTTGAATAGTAGAGAGTTTCGTAATGAACTAACTTTGTATACTACAAATCTAAAAAGGAAAACTCTTGATACCATTTGACATCCAATTCAAAGCGTATTGTTAAAAAAAAGGAAAATATTATGTAGAATTATTAGCTATGTTTACTTTGTTTTTACATTTAAAATTACTTTCAAAAAGCAATCAAAATTACTTTAACTTTTCCCAATTATTTTGAAAATGATGTCAAAAAAAAAAACGAACATTTTTGCTTCATAAAATTATATTACGCATTTTGCTGTTCGAAATTGTTCTCCTTATTTCCGCTTAAATTTATTATTTTATATATTCTTGTAATCCTTTTACTAAAATATATATAATTATATAGCCATCATCCCAAATCCTCCCATTTGTCTATTTCTGCTACAGACTTTAAGTTTTCCCAGAGGCTGCTGCAGTTGCTCAACTAAATCGTCGATCTATATCATATACACATTATATAGTACTCAAAATTATTTATTTTATTTATTATAATATTAAGTCTAGTATTAAATACTAAGCTAATAATTAAAAAAAGAGCAAAATATATATATATATATTGGTAATATCAAGGCAAAAAGTCGGAAATGCGGATAAACAAATAAAAAGAAAGTACGAGGTATACACAGATGGATAGACAGACTTAGTTATAGCTACATGCGTATAGTAATCCATTCTGTTCCATAGGAGTTCAGATATCAGAATATATAATGGATAAACTTAAGTCTTATACACTTCAATATAGTCCAAGACAATTATAGATAATTCTAGATTATCCCAGTGAATGCTAAGAACCCCCAGAAAGTTCTAACAAATCCTATACAGCTCCAGAGAATCCAAAATAATTCCAGATGATTCTAGACAATGGCAAACTATTCGAAGCAATCCTAGAGAGTCCTAGGAAATTCTAAGAAATTCGAAGAAATTCTAGACTATTCTGAGGAATCCAAGGATATTCTAGAGAATTTTCTAGTCCTTTTTTTTTAAAGAGTAAATATAGATCTTTCAGGATAATCTCCTTCTATACAGTTCTAGAGAATCCAAAATAATTCCAGATGATTCTAGACAATGGCAAACTATTCAAAGCAATCCTAGAGAGTCCTAGGAAATTCGAAGAAATTGTAGACTATTCTGAGGAATTCAAGGATTTTCTAGAGAATTTTCTAGTCCTTTTTTTTTAAGAGTAAATATAGATCTTTCAGGATAATCTCTATCTAACTATATATGTTGCTACAGGAACACACAAAAAGTTACGGATTATATCTATCTCAGGTATAAAATCGATCTATATAGATGTACTTTATAGATATACTATATACTAGATTCCTTTATCTATATATATATATATATATATATATATATATATATATATATATATTCCTTTATATATGTATATATATATATATATAAATATAAAGTAAATTATTTATGTAGAAATTGTATATATAATTTCCTGTTAAAGTGGCTCACGGTGGAAAAAAAACAAGTGCATTTTTAGTAGCAACAGTTGCTGGTGTTGGCTACTTTCTGTTGTCTTTTGGATGGTGGCATAGTGGCTACATGTTGTCTGTTTACCTTGTTGCATGACGAAAAACAAAGATAAAAAAGCAACAAAAATAAATAAAGAAACAAACAAACGCCTTATCGAAATGCAAAACGAGGCAACATCCAAAATAAACAAAAGCCAAAAAAAAATATATATATATATATATATATATATATATATATATTGTGAATACCACATGGTCAGTGGGTTGTGCAGTTTTGGCTAAAACCACTGACTGGATATGTAGAAACCAGTGGATGCGACGCTGATGATGATGATGCAGTCCAGAGTTAGCAACTGTTGCTGTCGTTGTTGCTGTTGCTGTTGTGCGTATGCATTGAATGTCAACGTCAATGTTCAGTGTCAATCAAATGAAATCGTATGAAATGCTGCAAGATTCTAGGAAAACATTTTTAACATGTAACTGGCACAAGGAGAGCAGCAGCAACAGCAAAAGCAACAGCAGCAGCAACAACAGCAACAGTAGCAACACCTACTAAGCATAGTTTTAAAATTTACACGTGTAATAACAATTTGTTCCCTGTGGCCTACTTTAACTTGCAACAAATGCAAGTCTAATGTGCACATAGTGCAACAGCTGCAACAACAGCAACTGTTGTCCAGTGAAAGTGAAATTTAATGATGCAACAACTGAAGGTTATGCTTGGAATATAATATAAATAAATATATATCAGACGTCTGCATTGGGCTAGTGCTTTTGGGGTACGGTTTGTGTGTCAGCGAGGGCGTGAGGAGCTGCGGCAATGTCTGACATCAGCATGCAGTATGTGGCATGTTGCGAGTAGGCTGACTGAAGACGGCGCGCGTTATGTGGCAAATGCCATAAAAGGATGGGGCAAGTATTCACAACTATATATATATATATATATATTTGCAACGTAAATATCACGCATGAAAAATGCACAAAAATTGATTTTAATTTATTTTAAGTGATTCACTGAAAGACCGAAAATGAAATTGAAATCCAATTCGAACTCGAATTCGCACAAGTTAAAACCTTGAAGTTTCTTAATTTGTCGTTGACAACAACAACAACAACAATTGCCAATTAAAATTTACTATAATTAAAACTAAACTTCATTATTGCCACCATCATCATCATCTTTATAGGCAGGATACAGCCTAATATAATCAATGCATATAAAGCAAGGACATTACAAATGATAGCATAAACTTAATAATAAACTGAACTATAAGCAAACAACAAGCTGGCAAGGATTTTGCATAGAATGGAGTCCTGAGAGCCTCTGAAACAAAACTTGATGCTAATATTAGTTAGAATATAGTAGAGAGAAGCCTCAGACAGAATTTTCCTGCAAACACAAAAGAATTAAAATGCTGCTTAAAATTTAGTAATTAAAATTTCTCTTTTATATATTAGTATATAATATATATTAGTATATAATAATAGGATTTAATAAAATTTAAAAAAACATTTAAGCACTTTTATTGATTGATACAAATATCGATTGTATATAATTTGTTATATGTATAATAAATTCTTATAGCTAATGCTAAACTAATGCCATACTGTCTGCAGTTGATGCTGTGTGTGTGTGTGTGTGTGTGTGTGTGTGTGTGTGTGTGTGTGTGTGTGTGTGTGTGTGTGTGTGTGTTTAACTAACAACTAATCAGTGCTAAATACAACTTAGTTATATATAGTATATAACTATAATTATTATTTATATATTTATGTATCGTTTTTCGTATGGTCGAGAATATCTTCAAGATGATATCAATATGAAAGCAACAATTGTGAAAAAAAATGAATTAATTAATTATTAAATTGTTTGCAAATTGCATTAATGTATAAAAATATACATAATTATTTATATATAAATATATATATCTCTGATTTAGTTAACTATACTTGAATGAATGAATGAAAATCACAAAATGTATATTTAAAAAAAAAAAACGTATTGGAAATGGCCTCAGTTTGAAAAAAATTAAAACCAATAAGATTGGTGTAAGTGCATGATGTGAACATGAAAGTATAAGCCAGTTCAATAATATAGTTATAACTGTTAAGTTAATAAATGTTAAAGGAACCAAAGTAGACAGGCATAAAAAAGCTTACTAAAATGTTCATATGAAATTAAAGGCAGAATTCTTAAAAGAAAATGTTAAAAGTTGGCTAAAATACTAAGAGAAACAGTTATATTTATCTATATTTATATATATATAGGATATGATCAATAAACATATATAAAATGCTGCCTAGAACTATTAGAAACTATAATATTGAAATTGAACTGGCAAATACTATAAATTCGGGAAATGCAGACGACTCTTTATATAAACAAAAGAGAAGAGCTATACGATTTTGGCACAGCTTAAGACTTAAATGCTTATATATCATTATATATCATTAGCTATAGACATAATCATTAGCATAAACATAATCATTAACATAATCATATATATATATATATATATTGAATACTTATTTGTGTATACTAAGGCTAATACTAATAGGTGTCTGGGAAGTGTTCTATATGGAACTATTAGTGTGGCAATTCAGTGAGGAAGCATGGCCTTATAGACTATATATATATATATATATATATGTATAATATATATATATATATAGGTATACTAAAGATATATAATGCAATACATAATATGTATGCATTATTATAATCATTATTAAAATCATCTTAAGAACTAACAATTGGAAGAACAGTTCGGAACTTATTGAATGAAATTATTGAAATTGCATTTTTCAGGGTTTTTTTTTTTAGGGTTCAAGCAGCTCGAACAAAAACAATTTAAAAACGTTTATATAAAAAAAAAATAAAATAAAATAAACAAAATGAATTAAAATCGAAATGAATCAAATCAAATTGCACACACATTGAGATTTTTGTTAGCTATTAAAGTTAATGTTAAGATTAAAGTTAAGAATAGAACATGGAAGCGATTGAGAGATATTATTGGTTTTGTTCGAAGAGAGGGGGATGGGGAGAGGGGGAGGGGACAGCGATCTCAGTCTGTAACGCCCAGATGTACCAGCTGTTGCATGGTACGTTGTAGATATGTTGGATCTGGGAACATATTGAACTGTGTTTTATGATCGACGCTATTCCAAATTACCACATCCTCACGTCCAGTCGTCACTGAACGTCCAATTGAGAACAATAGACGGCGATCGAAGGCAATCTTTAAGAAACGTAACACCTTGCGACCCAATGGACAATCAGGCAAATAGCAAATGCGTGGAAATCCAACGGCAAAAAAGGCACGGCCTGGATGCGGATGCTCAGACGTTTGTAGACCCGATGCAATGCTATAATGCATAGTGATATAAAAAAGTTAGTTAGAGCAAGATAGCAACAAATGCATGCATTCTACTCACTCGTATACAATTTGTATAGTATTCTGTCCCTCGTGACCCGGCAAACTTTTGCTAATGATGCTCCAGGACATGCTGCCAATGGGCTGATTGCCAACTTTTTCGCCATAGACAATGCCACACACGGGGCATTCGATAAACAGGTTCTGCTATAAGCGCAAGAAAGAGAAGGTATGATTTAAAGAAAGAGATAGCACAATAGCATAGTAATGAAAGTAAACGTAAATGAGCAAATGCTAGTAAGAGAGTACATACTGGGTCTCTCACTCTCTCTCTCTCTCTCTATCTTTCTTGGTTAGAGAAGCTTTTGCTTTGTTTCACATTTCGTTCTTGTGTTGAAATTAGGATTTAGTAGGTTATAGGACAATAGCTTACCTTATTAAGCTCATTTTGTTGTGCTATAATCATGCCATTAAGACACTGCAAGTGCATCAGATGTTGACAGCGACTCAGCGATATGGCAGGATTTTGTGCCGTATGCACGAGCTCCTCCATACACATGGGACAAGGCTGTGCATTGGGCCATAATGGCGGTTCTACGACTTTTACAAAGCGCGATATCATATCACTGGCTGGGTCCACGCCCACAATCGATCCAGCGATTGATTGTTGTTGCTGCTGCTGCTGCTGTTGTTGTTGCTGTTGTTGCTGTTGTTGTTGCTGTTGTTGCTGCTGCTGCTGCTGTTGCTGCTGCTGTTGCTGCTGTTGTTGTTGCTGATGATGTGGCATTGGTAATGGCGGCGGCACCGGCGCTCGTTCGCCCAGCGATGAAGGCGGCAATGACGGCACAAAAACTTCATCACTACCCAGCGAACAGTCAAGCAGATCATTCACTGATATGGCAAAGTTACGGCTGCGCAGGCTCTCCTTGCTCTCGTGGCTCAGATATGTTGATACAGTATCAACACTTGGCCGGCGTCGATGTGACTTGACGCTGTTTGTATCCGTATCAGAGGCTCGCGTTCGTGAACGTGATCGATGAGAGCCCATGCGACTGCTGCGTTGCGATTGTAGTGAACCCTCCGAGCAACGGCTATGATGGCTATTCATTGAGGAGGTCAACATACTCTTGCTGCTATGAGAGAAGTGTGCTTGATGTTGCATTAGATGCAACGTTGATCCTGCCACGTTTGAACTGCAGTTGGAAGATGATGTCCCAGCCGACATATGGTTATTACTGCTGCTGTTGCTGTGGCTATGGCTATGGCTGCTATGTTTTGTGCTGCTTCCAAAGATGTTTAAATTGTTGAGAATTTGGCGCAGATTTGTTGTTGAGATTTCACTATGTTTCTTATGCGATTTGCGCTGTGTTTGCTGTTGTTGTTGTTGTTGCTGCTGTTGGTGTTGATGTTGATGTTGATGTTGATGTTGATGTTGATGTTGATGTTGATGTTGCTGCTGCTGCTGCTGCTGTTGAGTATGCTGATGATGCATATGCGGCACCTGCTGGTGTCCATGCGTGTTACTTACAGACATGGGCAGCGGATGCTGCTGCCGATGCATTGGTGGCAACATTGAGCCCATTTTTGGCAATGTATTATTTCGCTGCTGTTGATGATTGGACGCATAATCACTGCCATTGCAGTTGCTCTTAAGCTGCAATGCCTGCTGTGGCGTTAGTTTAACCAGTGGATATGGCGCCTGCTGTGTACGACGTATACTCCGTAAAGGACCACTCGGTTGTCGCATTTGCGTCAAATTACAAAAGTTAATGGTGTATGGCAGGGTTATGTTCGTGTTGCAAAGATCCAATGTTTGTTCGCCCTGCAATGTATACGTTTTCCATTAATAATTTTACCTCGTTGTTAAGCATATAAGGGAATAAGATTTAGAAAGATATAGCAAAACTACTTACGCGTGCCCAAGCATCCTCAATGATGCACTGCACATGCATATTGTATGGCCTCCAGTCACAATTGTTGTCGGGACTGCTACTACTGCCGCCGGACCATTCCCATTTCGTACCTTTGCCTGCAGGACTACTGGGTGCATAAAGCATGCGACGCACACCAATTGTAAGCAATCCAGCCTCGGAATCTGCATCAGATTCTTGGGTCATGGTGCGCACATTAACATAGTATTGTTCAAGGCTAGGATCTGCATCGCTTAACATAACGCGGGTTAGCTTTTTGGCATGCGCACGCTCCAAGTGTTGCGATACGGCCGGTGAGTATGGTAACCATTTGCCGCCGCGCGACTCAAACTCCCAGACGCAAACGGCGTGCGTGTGATTGATGGCTCCATTGACGACGCCAGCAGCACCGCCAGCCGCATTGCTGGCCATATTTTATTTCGTTTTATCACTCACTTCATTTTTTTTATTTTTTACTATTGCGTTTTTCAATAAGTGGGCTTGGCTAATTAGCGTTTTGTTTTTATATTTTAAATTTCAAATTTCGTTTACGTTCTTGTTCTCTGTTTATGCATTCAAATTCGGCTGCGATCGACACTGACACTGCGACGAAGATGGAACACAAAATAAACAAAGAAATTAAAAATGGTGGACACGACTGGGAGTAGGGGAGGCGATGCACTTTAGTACATTTAACTGCAAGAAACACAGCATTCAACTACACGATTCGCAAGGCACAGCAAAATAAACGTTAATTGAATTGGACTTTAATTAATTTATATGTAAATTTTAGCATTTGAGCGCAAGCGCAAATGATATTGCAACAGGTAAGGTAAATTAAAGTTAATAAAGTGTGACCGAATTGTAAGTGCACTGCAATTTTTCTAATATTCTCCTTCTGCATTTTTCTTAGTATTTTTCCTTGGTATTCTAATTTTAGTCGCATAAATAAACTATCGAGCAACGCCACCTAGCATCTAACGCGCGCAAACAACTCAAAATGCAACCCTGTTATGAGTAAATGTCAACTATGACAAGCAAGTAACTTCCGCCGCTCTCGCAATTCCTTTACCTTTCTGACGGGCAGACGTAAAGCTGGTCTTTTTAAACGACCCGCAATATAATCTGCAAATTTCGTTAACATCTTAAAATAAAACTGCGTGAAAATGGTTGTTAAGAAGGTAAACACCGCTATTCAACCAAATAAACTATACATTTAATGTGCAAAGTGAAACGTTTTGTCACAAAACATTTTTTTTTAATATATGAGTGCAGTTCAATTTTTTTTTGTTTTGTTTGTGTTTGTGTCATAGTCATACAAAGTGAACATCTACATACAAAGTTTGTAGCATTTATATGCTTTACTAAAGTGAATCTATTTCATGTTACAGCCCAGGCCAAAGAAGAAGCCAGTGACCAAGAAGGTTGCCCCAGCACCATTGGCTGTCAAGAAGCCAGTTGTCAAGAAAGTTGTTAACCAGCTTTTCGAGAAGCGTCCCAAGAACTTTGGCATTGGTATGTATTAAAGGATTTTATCAATCTTTTCAAGCCGTACTTAAGTTACATCTATATTTTAGGCCAAAATGTTCAGCCCAAGCGTGATCTGTCTCGTTTTGTGCGTTGGCCCAAATACATTCGCGTTCAGCGTCAAAAGGCTGTGCTCCAGAAGCGTTTGAAGGTGCCACCACCAATCCACCAGTTCAGCCAAACATTGGACAAGACAACAGCTGTGAAACTATTCAAGCTGTTGGAGAAATATCGTCCAGAATCCCCCTTGGCCAAGAAGCAGCGCTTGAAGAAGCTTGCTGAGGCTAAGGCCGCCGGCAAGGAAGTTGAGCCCAAGAAGAAACCCAGCTTCATCTCTGCCGGTACCAACACCGTCACCAAGCTGATTGAGCAGAAGAAAGCTCAGTTGGTTGTCATCGCTCACGATGTCGATCCCCTAGAGGTATGTAAACACTCAACTACAACACATTCGCCAGAATTGCCAAACGGTTGTTAACATTCGTTTATCCGAATATTAAAAAAAAAAAATTAATCGCTTTGTAACACTCATTTAATGATGTTAAATTGAATTTCTTCAACTGAAACGTTTTATAAAACGTTTTCCATGTGGTCATTTGACAGCTGAATAATCGACTATTATCCCCTTATTATAATTTTTTATATAGAAACACGTGCCTAATCAATTTCTTTTTTTGTTTACAGTTGGTGCTCTTCCTACCCGCCTTGTGCCGCAAAATGGGTGTTCCATACTGCATTGTCAAGGGCAAGGCACGTTTGGGCCGTCTGGTACGTCGCAAGACCTGCACTGCTCTGGCGTTGACCACTGTTGAAAACAACGATAAGGCCAACTTTGCTAAGGTTCTGGAGGTTGTTAAGACAAACTTCAATGACCGTCATGATGAGATCCGTCGTCACTGGGGCGGTGGTATCCTTGGCTCAAAGAGTTTGGCACGCATCGCTAAGCTGGAACGCGCCAAGGCCCGCGAGCTGGCCCAGAAGCAGGGTTAAGTAGTAGTTGCAGCCAACTATTGTATACCTAAAAGCTAATGAACGTTGACTCATGTTGAGAGTTGATCCCATACAAACAACAACAAATAAACATTTAAGTGTACAATTTTAAACTATTTTTTTTCTATATGTATAGTGGAGTACTAGTGGCACTTGAACGGGCCAAGTCTCCGCTTGGCGTTCAATAAATTTGTAAGCTATCTACTTATTAATATTTTTGTTTTTTAAAAAAAAAAATTCGATTCATATAATTTTCCGTTGGCGACCAACCAAAACAAAATTAGGCTTAAATAACATTGCGCTAAGCAGTTGCCCAGATGCGAATAAATGTCTAAGTTAGCAGTGCTTTTTGAGTTTAACATTTGTTAAGCTGTTAACCTTACAAATTTTTTTTTTATTATATTTGATTCAAATGCAACATAACAAAACTAGAAAATAAAAATAATTTTGTGGGATAAATTAAAATTATATTTTGGAACGTTCTGCTTTAACTGCTCGCAACTTTATACTCTGAATGGCTTCATTCAATATACTTAACACCATATCGACCTTCTCCAATGTGGCATTTTCACCCATTAATCCAATGCGAAAAACATGCTCTACTGTGGGTCCAAGTCCTCCGCTTATTTCCAGATTATATCTGCAATGATAAGAAAAATATATAAAACCAATTGTTGCTAATTATATAATTTCTTAATGTAAGATCACCCACTTCCGCATCGCATAATCAGCCACCTTCTTCCAGTCAACGCCAAAGGGTACTTTAATTGTATTGACAGTGGATAAACGATCTGTCTCTTGCTGGACAAACATCTCAAGGCCCAGTTCTTCAATTCCCAATTGTAAACGGGCTGAGCACTCCTGATGACGCTGCACCACCTTACTGAGCCCCTGTGCACAAAAATGAGTTAATGCCTCACGTAAACCGTATAACAATGTAGATGAGATGGTATGGTGGTAGACTCGAGGTGTGCCGTAACAGCCCCAATATTGTCCAATGAGTAATATATCAAAGTAGTAGACCTTTGACTTGCTTTTACGCTGTCTTATGTGTGTCAGTGCTCTTTTATTAAAAGATATGGGTGTGAGACCGGCAGGACCGCCCAATGTCTTCTGTGAGCCAGTATAAGCTACATCCACTTTCCATTCGTCCATCAGGAAGTGTGCGCCACCTAGTGAAGCGACCACATCAACAACCAAATAGCAATCGTGTTGCCGACACAAATCCCCAATTTCACGTATATTATGCTGCAATATGCCCGTGGAGGAGTCACCCTGTGCCACAAAAAACACACGCGGCTTGTGTGTATCAAAAGCAAAACGTATCTCCTCTAGTGTTAAGGCACGACCAAAGCTTGCCTCTACATAGCGCACATCACCTCCATACCGGCGTGCCATATCTGCTGCACGATGACCCCATACTCCTGTTATACCTAAGAGCACCACATCATTCTCTTCAATAAGATTACATAGTGCTGCCTCCATGCCGCTATGCCCAGCGCCACTAATGCACATTGTGGCATCATTTAGCGTCTGAAAAATATACTTAATGCCCTCTTTCACCTCGTCCATAATCTGTGAAATTCACATAAATAACCAGGTTAGTAATCAATTAATTATTGCACTTCGTACTTCAAAGAAATGCAATCGATAATGATGTGTCCTATAATGATGATGATTATCTGGTATTTTAAAATTACAGGAATTCGAACATTTAAACACAACAAGAAAAAAAAGGCTATGGTGCTCCCATTACATTAACAAATTAGCAGCATCATACGATGCATTTAAACAAACCACCTGAGGTTTTGATATGGATAGATTACAATATATTTTATAGGTCGGGTATATTGTAATTAATAATTTTTTTTTTCTAAATTTGTTTTTTAAACTATTTATTAAATTATGTTATTGACCAACCTGTATACATTCTGGATGCATATGCCCAAGCACTGGATTGCTCATTGCCTCCAGCACACGTTGTGAACAGTTAGATGGCCCTGGTCCCATCAAAGTCTTGCTTGGCACAAAAAGTGGTCGCTTAAGCACAAGTGGTGGCGGCACTTCCATTTTTTATCTTTTTCTTTATTTTTTTTGTTTAACCAACAATAAAAACTATTTAACAAAATTTAGAAAATTTACGTAACGATAACGTATTTTTTACGCAGCTAGCTTATCACTACGGAGAAACAGTTTATACTCGCTGAAATCTAAAGATCTAACTGAAACACTACAATAACAGCTCGTGTGGATTTATAGACGCGGATGAAATCTATTCAGGCATATTCTTATCATTGTGAATGCGCCAATGAACGCACTTGAACAAATGCTATGTGATGCTGAGAACTCTCTTATTTTTCACTCTTTCTCTCTCTTTCTTTGTTATCAAGATTGGTTGAGTTTATGGGTGATGCTACTATAGACTTTATATAGCCTTCCAAAGGTTATACGCTGAAATTTATTGTGTATATTGTCATTGCTGTCTGCATGTGCAACAAAAAGAAACTTAAAAATTTATTATAAATTGCAATTGGTTAAACAGCCAACAGAGAGAGGCGACCTCACCTGTTAACATTTTAATCAGATAACCGTTATATGTTAAATTGATACAGCAACTAGAGATAGAGCGCATAGTTGTTTACATATTAAACTTTTCTCTCGTGTGTTGGAGCGTGATTATAAATTATTGATTTTATGTTTTGTTTTTATTTATTTTTTTTTGCCGGAAATGTAGTTTTTTATGGCGTCAGACGCAAAGGTCATTCTTATAGTTTACCCTAAACTTTTATATATACAATAAAAAATTACTATATTATATTTAAGCAATTACTGATTACGTACTATTTAATTTTTAATCTTAAATATTGTAGATTGGAAATAGTTTTAATTTATTAATACAGCATCGTCAATGGAAGTCATTCTATATTTGTTTTCTTTTTGAATTCTGTTATTGGTGCTGTAAATGGCAGCATAATTAACAGTCGGAGTATTTGCATTGATTTAGAGCACTGTTAAGGGTGCTGCCAGACATAACATTTAAATTTTATTAAGCTGGCAACCACTGCAACACGTGCAAACCGTAAACAAAATGTATTTTTTATAAACTAATGAAATAGATTCATTAAATAACACAAAATATGTCACGTATTATAGTCAAACAGCTGCCCAAGCATGTGAGTATATTTGTAGAGTTATTTAATTTGTTATTTTAATATATTTAATTGTTGATTTTCTATAGATAAGTGAGGATAAGCTGCGAAATATTTTCGGTGCCAAAGGTACCATAACAGATCTGCAGCTAAAATATACACCTGATGGCAAATTTCGGCAATTCTGTTTTGTTGGGTATAGCACCGAGGCAGAGGCACAAGCGGCTATACAGCACTTTAACAATACCTGCATTCAAACAAGCCGCGTCCGCGTTGAATCATGTGCATCTCTGGGTAGTGAAGAAAAACCACAATCTTGGAGTAAATATGCCAAAGATAGTAAAAAGAATCTGGATAAGCTAAAGGAAGCAGAGAAACCAGATGAAAAAATAAACAAGAAGAAAGAAAAGAAACAAAGCAAAGTTGATGAAATTCTGGGCAAACACAAAGATGATCCAGAGTTTCAAGAGTTTATGCAGGCACACGACAAGACGCGTTCGCTGTGGGCTAACGATGCTGGTATTACCGGTGATAAAGACGAGGAAGACGGGAAAGAAGCATCGGATGATGAGAATGATTTACCAAGAGTAGCACGTGATGACAGCGGGGTGGATGCTGATGTTGGTGATGACGATGTAGAGGACGATGATAATGATGATAATGATGAAGACGATGACAATGACAACGAAAAGGAAGATGAGCAAAGTGATGAAAAGTTGGCTGAGAAACCTATAAGTGACTTGGAGTATATGAAATCTCTAATGGGTGCCAGATCAGAAACACAAAATACCGAAAAGGAAAAGACCACAACAAAAACAAAAGTAGATAAAAGTAATCTGGAACTTTTTACCATCAAAATGCATAATGTGCCTTACAATACCAAGCGACAGGATGTTATCAAGTTTTTCAAGCCACTTAAACCCTACTCTGTGCGTTTGCCCAGTAAAGTGCATGGGTTCTGCTATGTAGGATTCAAAACAGAACGGGATATGGCCAAGGGAATGTTAAAGAATAAAAGTTTTATTAAAGGAAAACAAGTTTTCTTTTCCGACTTTACTGAAAAGAATAAGGTGACAAAGGCAAATCGTGATGGCGGAGATGGTACAGGGACAACAAATGAGGAAGGATCTAAAGGCAATGCCAAATGGCAGCAACAACAGGATAGTTTGAGTAATGAAGAGAATATATCCGAATCAGGTCGTATATTCTTTCGAAACTTGGCATACACCACCACCGAAGAGGAACTAAAGAAGTTATTTGAAGAATTCGGACCAGTGGTTGAGGTAAATCTGCCCGTGGATAAGGTGACACGTCAAATTAAAGGATTTGGCACTGTTACATTTATGATGCCGGAACATGCACTTCAAGCATTTAATACGTTGGACGGTAGAGATTATCATGGAAGACTGTTGCATCTGTTACCTGGCAAAGAACTGGATAATGCTGTTGACGAAACACAAGATGATTCAAATCTAACATTCAAGCAAAAGAAAGCGCTTAAGTTGAAGCAGAATGCACAAAAGCCCATAGGCTGGAATACACTCTTTTTGGGTGCCAATGCTGTTGCCGATATACTGGCCAAACAATTCAAGACAAGCAAGGAGCGCATATTGGACACCAGTGAAGGTGGTAGCAGTGCTGCAGTACGTCTGGCACTTGGTGAAACTCAAATTGTTATCGAAATGAAAAAGTTCCTAGAGGAAGAAGGAGTGCGTCTATCTGCCTTCGATGAGCCCACACAAAAACGCTCCACGACTGTGATATTGGCAAAAAATTTGCCAGCTGCCACCGAAGCAAACGAATTGGCGCCAATTTTTAGTAAATTTGGTCCCATCGGACGCATAGTGCTTCCGCCTAGTGGCATCACAGCGTTGATCGAATTCTGTGAACCATCCGAGGCGCGTCAGGCATTCAAGAGACTTGCCTATAGCAAATTCAAGAATGCACCGCTATATCTGGAATGGGCACCTGAGCATACGTTTAACAAGACGCTAAACGGTGAGACTATCATACCGAAAACTGAACCCAAGCCGGAACCCGTTGCTGAGGAAACTGCAAAGATTGAGCCTGAAATAAATACTGAGCCAATCGCGGAAGATGCAGATGATGAACCTGAACCAAACACTACCATATTCTTACGTAATCTTAACTTTAAGACTGTACAGGAAACCGTAAGGGAACACTTTCAGCATATGGGCACAATACATACTATAGAAATAGCCAAACGCAAAGATCCACAGAATCCAAGGCAATTAAACTCACTTGGCTATGGCTTTATACAGTTCAAAAAGGAAGCAGTCGCTGTACAGACGCTCAAGGATATGCAGTTAACTAAAATTGATGGAAATCTGGTTGAACTCAAACGCAGCGATCGTGTACTCAAGTAAGTATATAGAAAATATATTTTACTATATTAGGATTATGAATATATATTAATCTCTATTATATGTTTCTATAGAACACAAGACAATGGTGCACGTCGTAAAACGATAGCACAGCAGAAGCAAACAGGCACAAAGATTTTGATCAGAAATATACCCTTCCAGGCGCATTATCGTGAAGTTCGCGAACTTTTCAAGTATGTTATTATTGTTATATATATAAATAGCTTTAGTTAATCATATTAATGATTTGATTTAAACAGAGCTTTTGGAGAGATACGTTCATTGCGCATACCCAAAAAGTTGACACCTGGCGAGGATGCGCATCGTGGCTTTGGTTTTATTGACTTTACTTCCAAGGCAGATGCAAAACGTGCTTTTGAGGCTCTCAGTGCTAGTACCCATTTGTATGGACGACGTCTGGTACTCGAATGGGCGTCTGTAGCGGATCAACAGGATGTGGATGAGATACGTAAACGTACAGCAGCTAAATTTGATGGCGATAATATGGTAGCAGAGGCTAAACGCAGTAAACGTGCCTTCTTTGATGTCGAGAGCAGCGTTAATCAATTGCCCAAGGACGATGATGCAGAAGATGAAGAAGAATAAGTTTTTTTTTTTTTTAGCTCCCTTAGTATATAACGGTATTTAAAGTGTACAATAACAATTAGTTATGTATCTAAATGTATAAATGTGTATAAATATTTTATTATAAAGCACAAGAAAGAGAAAAAATGATTACGACTATAGAATACACTTGAGTTGTACTTAGTCTTAAGGTGTATTTTGACTTGAAATGTATCTAGAATTTTACCAATATGCCAACAGGCATTTATTGTCGTCTTAAGATTGACTTTGTTGGCAGCTTATACCAAGCTTATGCATCTCTTATCTAATGTATAATGTCCATCCATTGTCCAGTTCAAATTCTCAGACTTTCTCTTCAAATTTTGTAAGCTTTGTCATGTAATTGGTTATATATAGCACCAGTAAAGGTTGTGTACTGGCTGAGTTATGAAAGAAGCAGCACAAGTAGGTACATACAGCAGTTGCAGCAGTAAACACTTAATGCAAAAGCATCAGAAAAGGTCCAACGTTCTTATAAACCTGGCCCCAAGTATGTACTCCTTTTGCGAGCTCAATCCCAAGCCTGCGTGTGGTGAACACACTTCTGTGTTTCAAAACCAATTGGTATGATTCCAGTTGACTGATAATATAAAATTATTTATTAAAGTATAATTATTTATTAGTATATGAACTTAATTTATATATTAGTTAAAAGCAATTAAAAACGATTTCTAAATAGAATATAATTTTATTTTACGTTTCTGTTTATATAAAACCTAAATAATTAATACAAAACAAGACGAGAAAAAAAAACACATAAATCTTTAAGCATACACAAATACTCATATCATCATCATCATAATCGTTATCATTATCATCATTATAATTATTATAATCATTAACATTATCATTGTTATCCTTATCATCATTTTATCATCATTATATCATATCATCTGAAGCCCGCCAAACGGCAAATTTATCTCTTCTTTCTTTTAGTAATATTTATAGTTAATTAGTATTATATTATAAGCATATATATATATATATATATATATATATATATATATAAATATATATATATGTGTGTATATTTATTATATTGAAAATATTTGCAGATTTTCTTTTTAGTGTTAAAAGTTAAATTTTGAAAAATGATTTGTTGCAATAGTTGCAATAAGCGGGGTCTGGGTATGAGCCGTTCGAGGGCATCGCATGGACTACTACAGGACACGCCTCTATTTATGCATAAATATATATATATATATATATTTATGTCTATGTTATATGTATATATATATTCTCATATAAGTAAAGCATATATAGTTGTATTTTATTTTGTTGCTTTCTTTTCTCTACAAATACAAGCATGTAGCTAAAAGCTTTGTTGGGAAAGGATATTGCTTGGACTAGGACCAGCAAAACAGGATAAGTGTTGTACACTTGTATACATTTTCGTTTTTTTTTTGTTTGTCTGTCTATGTGTGTTTAGTGTGTATGTCTATGGCCCACTATTGAGCAGTTTGTTCAGTTTTTTTATGTTTAGTTTCATTAGTGAAACGTCTTTGATTTGCCTTCAACTCTGCGCACTTCCTTTTTGACAGCTTTGCGCCTGGTATATACAATTATGAGCACATCCTTGTGTGTGTGTGTATTTGTGTAACTATGTTTGTATGTGTTAGGTTGTGCAGGACATGTGAGCGTTTCAAGCATAGGCCATTGTAATACATATATTTTTGTATAAACTGTAAATATGTTTGCTGTGTGTTTTTCATATTTGTTTGCTATTAAAATTAATCCTTCTTGATGCGTGCTTGAAGGAAGCAATAGAGTATACCAGCTTGTGCCATGACATCAACTGTACTGGCTGCCAATGGATCCTTTTGTTTAACCTGCGTCTGTCCGGGTCGCAATAATGTGGGACCGAATACCATTGCCAGATTATGCAATGACATCTTATTATCCGCTTCCTTTTCATGTACTCTACAATATGAATGATATTGGTTATATATATATCTATATGTATAGTTATATATGTAATAAGCATACCTGATAAGATGATCAAGTATCAGATTTATAGAGGATTTGTTTGCCTGCGGCAATTCCTCGTATACTTTAAGCAATTCATTGATGCGTGTGGCCTCATTGTTGTTACTAAAGGCGCTGAATGTCTCAAAGAAGCGTGGATATAATAGATCAGAGAACAAAGCCTCTGGCAGCTCACGTAAGAATGTCTTTAGTATGCCTGTCACCGAATGTATGTCCACTTCGCGCAGCAGCTGCTCTGCCTCATAGGCATCTGTATAAAAAGGACAATACCATACAATATTTTATTGAATTAAATCTAAAGGATGTGTAATTATTACCCGATTCGAATGCTTTCTTCAGCTTGGCCAAATCAGAGGCAGAGCCACTGACACGATAGCAGCCAACCTCCAGCATACCACGGCGCTCCACTTCGCGTATACACGCACAGATAATGAACGGAATGTCGCGTTTCTCGCGTCTAAATATGGTAATTAATTTTGGATTAGTGTTAGGCATAGTAAGACTTGAGGAAAGCATCTTTAACTTACTTTAATACTTGACTCATTTTGGCACCAAAAAGTGCACCAGGCTTGGTAGTGGCGCGACACAGCTCACCGGGCACAAAACGGAAGCTGGCGCTTAGCTCAAGAGTTTCGCTTAGCTTTATGTTACGAGTTTGCGTTGTCTCAGTCAACCAGCTGCGGCTTAACTGTAAATCGTTTAAGGACATAAAATATGGATCAACTAAGTTTTATATATATATATATATATATATATGCTCACCTTGAGTATATGTTTGGCACGTAGCAGCGGACGCTCCTTGGCCTCATAGAGCAATATGCGCACATTCTGACTACCCTCAAGCTCTAGCATAAAGCTCTCATTCCACAGTGGGCACTGACTACGACAGATCATTTTGGTGGTAGCCTTACGGAAATAATGCCCATATGAATCGACCTCAATGCATATATAGAGATCAGCGATCTGTTCCAGGCCCTGTACACCCTGTATCCCCATATGTAGATCACCAACGAGCAGACTCTCATCATTTGTATTACGCATTAGATAGGAGCCCATTTCAGTCTTCATGCCCTTCTGCATGGCCACAATGAATGCGGTTACCTCCAATGAGTTGATTGTATTTGCTCCAGGTAAATTACATTTTTGCTGCAATGGAAATAAATTTGATTAATTGATGATAATTAAGTTTATATTATGTACATACCTTTAGGGATAGTATCGAATCCATCCATTGTGTGCGTTCAAAATCGGAGCTAAGGAAGAACGTTATGATCTTGTTGTTGGACTTATTGCTTAATCTTAACACCAAATTTGGTGTAGCCAAAACCAACTGTGACTCAAGATCAGCCAATTTACGTCGATACTTATCACCGGTGCGTACACCATTCGCTTCGAGTATCAATTGATCGCGTACAGAGCGTAAATTGCGTTTAACTTGCGATATATTCGCTGGACTAGATTCTTTAAGATCCGCTGTAGTATCGGATTCCTCGAATATAGTAACATCCTTAAGTGGTATAAACCATTTGAGCTCATAATCGAGACGATCACGACCCAATGCCTTATATTTGGCACAGGCAATTACATCATTAAAAAGGAACAAATGACGCAACTTACGATGACTATCGACTAGCTCCACTATAAATGAATTTCGCACCATACGACGCAGATTACGATTCGATTCTGTGGGTAAACGTTGATTGACTACATTGAACTGATTGAGGAACATTTGTATGATCTTTTGCGCCTGACGCAATGGCTGATGATCTGGATGATTTGTGGGTGTCTCACGTAATAGATCATTAAATACAAGTGCATTAATTTGTACACGTGCCACAGGCTTATGCAACAAATCCTCTAATGTTAATGATTGTTCTGTCTGTAGATTAACCACAATTGTTGATACAATTTTCTTAAATTGTGGATTATTGGCGCTACATTTCTTCACCGTATCAATTGCTTGGCCATAATTATGCAAGAATGCGCTATATAAATCAAACATATCAGCCAAACGTTTAAATGGTTCACCAATTAAAACATCTCCACCATCATGTGCCACAATTGTCTTCAAATCACCCAAAAATGCTGTATGCACCTCGTGCAGTTCGTCAATCTTAAAGAATATTGTATTCTCTTCATCCTCCTTGATCACAGGCTGTGATGTGCCCAACGTAGCATGTATTGCACGCTTATACTATAAAAGAAATTCATAAATAACAATTAATTCATACCATTATTAATAAAATTAAACTGATTAATTAATACCATACCTGTATCATTTTATTCAGACATTCCACATAAATTGTTTCACTGTGTATTATGGAGCTCAATATGGAACGTATTTTGGCGCCACGTGCATTGCCACAGACCTATCCATTCATAAGGATACGCATGCATACAGTTAAAATGGTAAAAGAAGACGAATTAATAATCTTAAATATATAGATATTGTACAATTAATTTTATATGATGGTTGGATGGAGGGCTTTACGTACTCTAACTACAACCCTTGCAACACTTCCACCAATAACAAACATATAAAACAAAGCCAGCGATAATGTGATATGTATAGTATATATATATAAATATAAGAAATATATAACATGTAGTATATAATATAGCAAACAGCACTTGGTATATAGTATATATATACATATATATATAATGGGTACAGGATGTATACAGCTAAAGGATATCAAAATGAGGTGCTAAAACACAGAATAAACAAGCTGCGTCGGGTATATGATAATATATACATATATATAAATTTGATATATAACATAATATATACATGGAAACAACAGAGACGGAAATACGCTAAATTTGTGTGTATGAAAGAGATGCACAGATGAGAGAAAGAGCAAAGGCGAGTTGAAAATTGTGTGTGGATTGCATCGAAGGGGCAAGAACGTAACAAAGCACAAAAAATTCAAAACGCACCATTGCAATGGCTTACATTAACTATATACATAATATATATATATATATAGTAAACATATATAACACTTATAAAGTATATATAATATAAATCTAGTGAACATATATATATATACAACTATTTACAACAAAAATTTTATAATTTCTTTAATTGCAATTTGTGCATTTTAAAGAGTTTTCACTGTTGTTTTCAGACTTACATATTTTGTATTATGTAGATTAACTAAAGCAATTATAGTCATTTTATTATAATGTACGTTATCCATTTTGACTTTTTATATATAAATATATATATATACTTATATTCTTATTGGAAAAGTTTCTGCGTCTTCAGCTACGGTAAAGAAGCTTCACAACATATGCTTAGTTCTTGAATTTAAATAAAAAATTTAAATTTTCTGCAATTGGATATATATAATTTTGATTGCAACGAAATATTTCTTGTCTTTCCAATTATAAAGTTAGACTTTAATATAATAAATTTTAAACTTTTTCTCTTTGTCAATTTTAAAAAAAAATATACAAATTGTACAGATATAGAAATCTCAAATCAACTTTATTTCAAATTTTGACAGTTGTAAATATTTATATATATACACACACATATACATATATACAAAAAAACACACATAGACATATATTTTGTTGTCATGTTAAAAAAAATTTTACTACATAGAAATAAAAGTCAAAAAAAAAAAAAACATGAAAGAAAAATCATGGAAAATACCAATCACATTGAACATTCAACAAAGCGCATTCCGAATAAAGCTATTATACAGATATAAGACTATATATATATATATATATAGAGTACAGTAGACACTCGATGTTAGTTGCAAGTGAAAGTGCAACATTTATTTTACTAAGTTTTTCATTTATATGAAAAACTCAAAGCTTCCATTGAGTTTACTTTGTATGCATCGAGTTACTACTGTACTATATATAAGAACTACATATATATAATTGATATACATATATGCTAAATTATATATATATAAAGCCAAACACAACTAAGAATTTAGTCCTTGAATGATATACAGATAGAAAGACAGAGACAGATAGAAAGAGAGCGACAAAAGACTTGAAGAAGTTTTTGTTTTGATTTTTTTGGTACTCACGAGAATCGCTGAAACTAAATTCTGTTGAGAAAAATATAAAAAACCAAAGAGAGAGTTTAAAATAATAAAAAAAAAATGGCCGAAATAAATATAAAATAAATAAAATTTTAAAATAATAATAAAAACAAAAATAAAAATAATTTTGAAAAGGAAGAAAAAAGAAATAGAGAAAAAAGATTGAAAAATGTTGGTTAGTTAATCTTATAGAAACTTTTAGTTGCCATAAAATACTTATTATTATTATTATGATAAAAGATAATAGATATAGATAAATAATCAGATTAAATTATTTCTTTATTCTATTTAAAAAAAAAGAACTGAATGAAATGAAAACAATTGAAAAAAGTTGTAGGAATTTTGTTTGCTTTTTAATAAAGTTCGAAGACTCGGAGAAAGAAATCTGTTTAATCTTTTGGCTAAGCTATAGATCATTTAATATATATAGATGTATTTTATATAAGAGTGTAGTTTTGCTTAGCTTAACTTTACTGTAATTAAGCCCAAGTATCAAAGGCTTTCATTAGTTCTGCGGAAAAGACCTCCTTCCGCAAATCTCTTAGTGTTCCACCTTAAATAAGTCATATTTCTTGTTCTTGTCCCTAAATCTAAACGTTATGCCTAAGACATTGACTTGTAGTCTTAATACATTTCCTATACTTAAATACATAGCCCTGAGTAGCTCAAAGAGGTCTTATAGAACAGCTTTTCTCCACATGCTGATTTCATTCATATATTCCCTCAGTAAGTATGCAAAGAAGAAAGCTTTCTACAAGTCCTGCAACATAGAATAGATTGAAACCCTCAGATAAGTAACTTACTATAAAAGAAACCTTCGTAACGTTCTTTGGGAAAAGACTTCCCTTACCTTACATTCCTGCACATGCTCAATTTCTCTTGAAACCTTTCGATTATTTATGGGAAATTAAATTTTCGACTTTGGTAAACTTCGACTAATAAATTTTCCCTGAGTATACTTTAAGATAATCTTTTCTTTCATAGAAGACAACTCCTAAGGCCTTTACACCTTCTTAATAAACTTAAAGATATAAAAAGCTGACTTAAAATTATGTATGAGTATGAAGTTAAGGATCTTAGACAGGGATATAAAATAGGGAGGTATTGGGATAGTTGCTACGTTTACTGGAACTCTTTCATTTGTATGCTATAGTTAGTAGAAGAGAATTTCCAGAATATTGTTCGAATTTCCCTTTAAAAACGTTCAAATGACTTTCTGTTAATGGTTTTTAGTGTTTAATATGGCTTTACCTATAGGAGGAGGGTGTTAGGAGTGGGGTAATAGGTTAGAGAGTTCGCATTTAAGAGGTGACATTAGGTGACTTAGTCATTATGTAAATGTTGGTTGCATCATCGCAACTGAAATTACAAATGTAATTGGAATACCACCAATAGAAACGTAATTAGCCAATAATAATTAGCATTGAATTGTTAACTGTTTGGTGTTAGCTGTTAGCAATATGTTTGCTGGTTGTAAGCTGATTTTAGTAGTATGATTCAATTGATGTGGGAATCGACTAGGAATGTAAGTTAAAAGATATTAATTGAGGAGGGAATTGAGAGAAAATAGATTTGTATGGAAATCAATGATGAAACTATAAGTTATACTATTAAGAACTAAAACTTAATATAAGGAAAAGTTTACAGTTGAATAGAGATTAAGATTGACGAACCTTGCGTAATGCACCTGGTGTCTGTGATGTGGATGTTGTTTGTTGCTCATCGTGTGAAATGGTGCGCAATATGGGCGGACCTTCATACTCGCCGTCGCTGTCCAATGAACTTGAGCGCGTCTCGTTGCTCTGGCTAAAAGGTGAGTAAGAAGTGGGCGGAAAGTGAGTGATTGTATAAGGGATTGGCTAATGATTGATTGATGACTTACATGAAATAATCAATATTAACATAATTCGAGGTACGGCCAGGAGATTCAGGATCCGTTACACTCGCCTGACTGCTTAATTGTGCCATAGGCAATGTACTGCCTGGGGTGGATAGATCATCGCGACTAGACGAGGAGCCAGTGCGTCCAGGCTTTATGAATACATATTCACCATCACCATTATCCAATGGTACACTATCATAATATGGTTCATTATCTGCCTGATGTGCAGCCTTAGCGCTGTCCGAGCTAAGCGATGACACCGACTCATAACTCTTGATCTGCACAAGAAACAGCAAATTGTTATTTATAATTGATTAATTAACACAATTTAACAACTTACAACTTCCGATATGCCTTGTGATGCAAGTGATTCCTTGGAGCCAACGCTACGTTGTGCCGCTGTTGGTGCTTCAGCATCGCTGGCCTGCAATGAGGCACGTGACTTCTTCTCCAGACTACTGGTCGAGCTACTATCAGCTGCCGTCAATTTGGCTGTCTTATTGAGGCTACCTGTTGGTGAAGCGCCCACAGTGCCTGCTGCCTGATTGCGTCCAGCTGGTGTTAGTGCACGTTGTGGCGTGGATGCAGTGCGTCCTAAGCTGCCACCACTACTACTGCTACCATTGCCAATACCACCACCACCATCACTACGTTTCGCATGCTCCAAACTGTCCGTCTTGCCAACCATTTTACGTCCCAGCTCCTCCATTAGCTCAGGCGTATTAGCCAATTTGCTTAATTCTGGCGTTGTCTTTCTATTGGCGGCATACTTTGATTCAACATTCTCTGATGGCTTCTGTCGCAATATATCCGATGGCTTTATATTACGCTCCAATGAACTGGCCGGACTCTCCAGGGAGCTGTTACTTGGCAATGGCATTGCATTGCCCGTATAGGGCATCTCACGCTTTGGCGATGATGACAACTGCTGGTTGGGAATGGTTGGTGGCTCCACGCGTCTTATGTTCTTTGGCGGTGGTCTGTAAGGAAACGCAATAGATAAACAAAGTTATTTACTAAATAACAGTTAATCTTTCAAAAATGTTTACATTATCTAATTAAGGTCTTAGCTTCCCTAACTTTGTTCTCCTGTGCAGGGTATAATACTCCTACATAAGCCTAAGTACACTCTTCCTCTGCATTGAGCTTGCCCCCTCCCACCTCCTTGTGAAAGTTAGTTACTGGTACAAAATGAGTGCTGTAACTCCCTTTAGTTACAGCAGAGGTACAGCTTACAGCTCACTTCACAAACCTAAATCTATCCATTGAGCATTTTATCCTATTAACTTCTCCGTTACCCCTGTTCCCTTAGGACTTACAACTTTGTTACATTGAAATGTTAACAGACATCCCCCATGATTCAATTATTTATGTTCTTGATGTTGGCTTGGAACCTAACTTTTATTCATGTCAAGTCTCATCTCATCTATGTGCATTTCTTTAACTCGTTGCTATCAAGGAAGGGAAAAGGAAAAGTTTCCCTAGATGTATTTTTATTTTGGGGGATTTCATTTGGTTTTTTGTCTAGACAATTTGAGTGTGAAGTTAAGTGTGAGGCGTTTTAAAGCAGTTTGTATAGCACTTACCTTGGTGGCATCTTCTTTTTGGCCTCAAGATGCGCTGCATATGATGAGGCGGACATGGCGGGCGATGTCAATGATGGCGACAATGGCGGCGCTGTGGCCTCCGTTCCTGCTCCGGTCCTGCTGCGATCCGGATAGCGTGCGAATGTTGATGGCGGTGTTGGTGTGTCATTGACCGTCGCTGAAGCATCATCGATGTCTTTGTCTTTGGCCTCCTTGACCTCAATGACGGTAACAAAATGTGAAGTCGTTTTGCGCAGTGGCTTTGTCTGTTGCTGTTGCTGTTCCTTCTCAATATTGTTACCCGTCTCTATCAATCCGCCAGCACTCGTTAACTGCTTGTTATCATTTTGTGCTGTTGCTCTTGTACCTACTATACCACCACCTCCAGCTCCTCCACTACCACCTCCGCCTCCTTGCTGTTGCCTTTGTTCGCTGGCCTTGAGTGCGCCTGTACCAATTGATGCTGCCAGTTCAGTTATACACTGTTGTAGTGCACCATTTGCGTCCTTCTCATTACCGCTGTCTTTTTTATCCTCACGCTCGAAGCTGTGCTCCGTTATGCTGCGCTTGCCAGTGGGCGGTGCCGAGCTCAAACCACCGCCCCCACCAACCCCAACACCATCATTCTTTGTGTGTGTGTATTTGTTGTCTGTGCTCAGGGACAGCCTGTCCTTGTCCTTGCTGGCAGATGACGCACTTGATGCCTCACGCAAATTCAAACTAGATTTCTATAAAAATGAACAAACATTTATATAAAATTAATTTCATTTAAAATTCAATTAAAACGAGCATTTATTGCATTCTTTATAAATATATATAAATATATATAAATAAATATAGAAATATATATATATATATGCGGAGGAAAGCAAGGCTAAATGGGTAAACAGGAAAATATAATCAAAGTTGGTTAGAGCTGACTTCCTGCCAGGATGTGCTTGTTGGAACTGACCGGCTACAAGCCCTTCCACAATACTTTAACAATTTAAATGCCAATTTATATTTTATTTGAGTATTTTACGTAATTTATTTATTTGCTGTTTATTTATTTTATAACAATATTTTATTTAAGAATAACTTAGTTTATATTGTATTTATTTACTTAATATTAATTAACTTGGATTTATTATTTTTTTTAAGTATTACTTATTTAAAAATTTATTGACTTTATATTTATATTTTTTATTTAGTTTAAGTTTATTTATTTTTATGCATTTTAATGTTTATTTTATTATTATTATTTTTTGATTTATGCAATCTTTTTATTATTTATAATAATTTTATAAAGGTTTAAATGTTTTTATTTTATTTTATCTATTTTTTATTTTAATGTTTATTTTATTTATTTTTTACTTTAATGTTTATCTTATTTTATTTATTTTATTATATATTGATTATGTATATATTAAATATTTATTTATTTATTTTTTTATTTTGGCTTCCATCTACTTATTTTTTTTTTATATTTATTTTCATAAAGTATTATTATTATTTAATATTTTTATATTCAGTACTTCTTTATTTTATATTATAAAGTATATTTTATATTTATTTAAATTAATTAATTTATTCAAATAACATTTAATTTTTGCTCCATTAAAAATAAATTATTAATAAATAATTTGCATATTTTTTCTTTTGTTTTTAATATTATTTTATTATTTAACATATACTTTTCATTTATTTATTTCATATTTTTTGTTTATTTCGTATTTATTTTAAGTTAAGATATTTTAGTATTTTATTTATTTAGTTATTTTTTTTTTATTTATGTTATTTTTTTTTTCTGTTTATTTATTAGTTTCAATCTTCTGTCTGATATATACCAGATAACTGTCTGATATATATATCTGATGTCTGGCCAGCCTTTATACTATTTGTTTCTAGTAACAAAATCAACAATCGGTTTATATATATATATATACAGATATATTTACTATATCAATTCTTTAATATATTCAGAGGATTATATTCTTTTCAGCTGTTGTAGAATCTATCTGAAATCTTTTTAGCTTTTTCTTCTATATACTTGCAGATACTATATATCTGAATAGTCTATATATATATATCAAATCAAGTGATTCATGAATCTTAAAGCTTATTTAGAAAGACGCTGAGTAAGAGAACTATATGAAAAGTTAAGGTTTGTTTATAGTTCAAGTTAGTTTATAGTTAAAGTTCCAGGCAAGTTCTTAAGAGTAATTACTAACAGAAGAACAAAAAAGCAAAGACAGATGATAACTTGATTAAGTTAATGTAATTTAATTGAATGATAAAGTTAAAAGAGAAGGTGGTGATTAAGCTGAATTAAGTGAAGAAAAACAGATAAAAGGTAAGCAAGAAACGGTATTCAGTGATGCAAACGGATAGGCAAAAGGTAAATCAAAAACAAAAAGAGAGCAAAGTAATAAATCTAGAAAGGAGAACGAACAATGTGCAACAACACCTGGTAAATAGTACAGTAAATATATACGAAATGTGCACAAATATCAAAGAGAAAGAAAAATATTATATTTAGTTGCCACTGTACTGACAATTGACAGCACTAATTGAACTAGTTCAAATGTCAACAGGCTCAGAATAAAAAGCACAAACTGATTCATATTTAAAAGTACACGCAATGCTCAGAGCCCAGAGAATCTCTACAAATGGTAATTTACACAAGGGACAAACCGCTGATTAGCCACATTGCCTGACTATCTAACACCCTAACTGCCACCTGCAACACCCACCGGACAGTCCCCCCCCCTTCTTCCCCTTCCCCATTCTAGCTGAGCTTAAGCACTTGCCTATGCGCGGCACGTAACGCATTTCTCTAACACGTTGAGCGGTTCCATTAAAAATGCCGACAACAACAACAACAACAACAAAAAAAGAAGGCTAAAAGCAAACAGACGGTCAAAATGAGAAGAAAAAAAACGAAATAACAAAAATTACTGACAAATAAGCCAAACTTGGCATGGAACATGTGCGTGTGTCGGAGCATATTTTTGTGTGCTTTTTTTTCCTTCTTTTTTTTTTTGGCCAAATTGTTTTTGGCTATGAAAAAAGTGAAAACTACAAAACGCAAAAAAAAAGAGAGCAACTTTTTAAATTAATTTTTTTTTCTTCTTTTCTTTATTTCTTTCATTTTGTTATTCGATTTTATTGTTGTTGTTGCTGAAGTCGAAATAAAGAAAATTGGCAACTAAATTGTATTATTTTTATTTATTTATTTCGTATGTTTCTACATAACTTAATGAATGTAATTTCTGTGTGTGTGTGTGTGTGTGTTGGTGCAAGTTAAGGCGTTACTGTTATGTTGGGGGTGGGCCATTGCAAAGTAACTACAACAACAGCAACAACAACAGCAGCAATAGCAATAGCCGGCAACAATTTTATGTGCGTTTGAATGTGTCCAAGCGAAGCGAAGAAGAAAGCGTGCAATAAAAGTTGACGGCGAAGGTCGTACACACACGGACACGTACACGTACACGTACACACATTAACTCCCACACATACATACATACATACAGACAAACAGAGAGAAAGAAATACACGTACATTGACAGTCAGACATTGATACACTTCTACCCATGAGATGTCTGGTTGCTGAGCTCAGCTTTTGGTTGCTCTCCCTCTGTGTTCCCCCCCCCCCCCCTATACAATAGCTAAAAACATGAAGGCAGGCAGCAGGCAGCAGGCAATCGTGTACGCCATGTCGATACAATTATTTAGCATATTTTCAATCAACAAACACACACACACACACATACATACAACGGTATGTGAATCATTAGAACAACAACAACAATTAAAAGGCACAAATAAAAACACAATTAAAATCGAATGTTGCTAAGCGTTAAATGTAACGAATATAAACTTAAAAATAAAATAACAAAAAATTTTAATTCCCTTTTTTCTTCTTTTTGAAGTATTTTTAAATATCAATGCAAACGATGCTTTAACAGGAATATAACAGTTGCATACAAATACAGTTACACACACACACACACACACACACACACACACACACACACACACACACATCTTTACATCTTTCGCCTAGCTCTTTGTTATTTAGTAAAAAAAATTTGAGTATAAATAAATAGAATAAAAAAAAAAAAAAAAAAAAAAACACACACACACATGCATACAATCGAAGAAGTTATAACAGTTTCATATAATTCTTCTCTTATTAGATCAATTTCTATTTAGCAATGAATAAAAAGGCAAATTTAAAGTAAATTTTATTTCTAATTTCAATTCAATTGAAATTTAACTAATTTTTAAAGCAATAGAATTCTTTATAAACAATTTACTTACAATTTAGTATAATTATTCTAACAGTAAACTACTTTTGATCAATGATTAAAATGGTATTTAAACGAATGAAATTCTGGTTAGCAGGCAATTAACTGTTATAACGTCTAATCAATGCGTTTAAATCGCTTTTAAATTGGCCAAAAGAAAAACAATTTCTTTTAGTATTTGAAGTATTTAAAGTAGAATTCTATGCATTCTTGTAGGCTTTATTATTTTGTATCTCTTTCATTCCCTTTTAACAGTCAGTTTCTTAACTGCACTTTGGTTTCTTTATGCCTCTTACTTGCTGCTGGCGGCACTGATAGCAGCAAAAGCTGCTTATCAATGGAGAGAATGGCGCACAGATTTGGATTTGTTATTGTTGTTGTTGGTGTTATGGGCCCAAAGAGCAAGTAAAAAAACAAGTAAGAAGTCTGTAGTCGAGTGTACCCGACTACGAGAGCCCCTTTGCCTACATATACAGCCATACACACACATACTCATACATACACACAGTTCTGCACGTACTTATCCATTGCGTGCACCTTTTAGCCCCCACGCTCCATAGCGCGGTACTTAATGTTGTATAACTTCCGTGTTTATTGTTCAAATCTAACGAAATTCACAACGTAGATGGAGAATGATCAACTTAATATGTGTGCGTAAAAGAAATTTGATCGGTTAAAAATTGTATCTGAAAATCGATTTTTTCAAATTGCGGGGGTCAGGGAAGGAAATTGAAAAATCTAAAACAAACTCGTATAGCGTACAAACATAACAAATATACATTCCAAATTTCGTTGGTCTAGCTCTTATTTTGCGCGCACTACTATACCCCCCCGGGGCCCAAAACGCCACTTTTGCTGATCTATAACTTCCGAGATTTTTGATCAATCTTACCCAGATTCACAACATCGATCAAGAATGGTCCAATAATGATGTGTACCAAAAATAAATTTGATCGGTTGAAAATTGTGCTTAATAATCGTTTTTTTCGATTTGCGGGGGTCAGGGGAGGAAATTGAAAAATCAAAAACAAACTTGTACAGCGTACGAACATAACGAATCTAGATTTCAAGTTTGGTTGCTCTAGCTCTTATAGTCTCTGAGAAACAGGCGTTCATACGGACGGACGGACGGACAGACAGACGGACAGGGCTAGATGAACTCGTCTTGTCGTCGTGATTCAGAATATATATACTTTATGGGGTCTCCGATGATTATTTCTATGTGTTACATACTTTTGGATTTTGCATATTTCCAATAGCTCCGCTTTGCTCTTTTTTTACAAAAAAGGCAAAGGGGCTAAAAAGAAGGGCATTTTATTTTATTTTGCACACACATATATGTGTGTCTTTGCGTGTGTGTGTGTGTATTTTTATGTGTTTACTACAGTTAAGTTTAACTAAAATGATCGTACCAAAAAAAAAAAAAAACAATTGAATTATTAAAATTATCTATTTATAGTTTGTCATACGCGTTTAGAGAGTACAAATACAAATATAAGGTACGTCTGTGTGTTTGTGTGTGTGTGTGTATTAGTGTAATGTGTATGTTCTCTTAACTGGTTCTTGTATGCTCTTTTCGAGTGTTTTTAATTTCCTATTGTTTTTGTTCTTTTTTTTTCAATTTCTACATATTAAGAAACACTGCTTTATGGTATTCTTTATATATATATATGTGTGTGTGTGTGTGTATTGCGATAAGTTTATTGATTTCAACTTGTGATAAAAACAAAAAATAATATATATATATGTATTGGCCGGCCTTGTTGTTGCAGCACACACTTGTACACGTACACGTCACGTACTCATAAGCGGGCACGCACACACACACACACACACACACACACGCATATGCATATGCACACTTAATGCTTATTGCTAACTACGCACCCCTCTGGTCCACAATTTGAATTTCTCTTTAAAGGAAGACATGCTCCTTACAGCAGCAGCGCCACTGTTACAGTGTCTTCCTTGTTCTCGCTCTCTTTCTCTTTTACTCCTTCTATCTATACAGTATTTTACTCTTTATTCCTCTCTGTTATTGTAGCTGCTGGTGCTGGTGTTATTATTATTGCTGTTGCTGTTGCTGCTGCTGCTGCTGTTGCTGTTGTTGTTGTTGTTAGTGTGACCCAAGCAAATGCAATTGCAAATTTAACGAAGCGACGCGAAGGCGCGACACGAAAAGACACGAATCAATTGATAGCCGAGCACCGCCCTATGGCGGCAAGAAGAACAACTAACAAAAAAAAAAAACAAAAAACAAAAAAATATTAAGGCAAAAGGCAAAACGGCAGCAATGACTACAACGAAGACAACGTTGACTGCGGCTGCGACTGCGACTGCGATAGTGTCAGCGTCAGCGACGGCGGCGACGACGACGACGACGACGACGTTAAAGTTGACGTTGACCACGAATTTTGAGTCAACGAGAACACGTTAACATCACACACGCCCAAAAAAAAAAAAAAAACTCGTACAGAATTTAGACACAAAATAAAAGAAAAACCGCAAAAACTTTTCTTTCTTATTCTTTTTTTTTTTTTTTTTTTAATTATTTTTACGTAATTTGCAGTTTTATATTAAAATTATCATTTATTACTTTATTTTGGCACTTTGTTAGTTTAGCTCTTTCTTGCTTCACATGCGTAGCCGGTTGGGAGAGTTGGGTGTTGGGTGTTGGGTGGTATATGGGTATGAGTAGGTGCACCTTGACCGTGATACCGTTGGTGCCCGTTTTTATTCTGTTTCTGTTTCTGTTTCTGTTATTTGGGCTTTACTTCTTTTTGAATGTTATTATTCACCGAATGTAATGACTACTGCCAACTAGCGACTCGCGACTCGCAACGGCGGGCAGCGACGACAATGACAGCGCTTCTCCGGGTTCAGAATCAGTCGGAGTTAACGCCGACGACGACGACGACGACAACAACGACGACGACGACGACGCCGCTGCGCATAACCGAAAGAATAGAATAAGTGTAGATATATACTATGTACATATATATATATGTATCTGTGTGTGTGTGTGTGTGTGTGTGCGTAGATAACGGAGTATATTAAAGATATGAAAGTGGTAGCAGAGACGAGCGCGCAACCCAAACGAACGGTATACGCAATATACATTCAATGCAAAAAGGAATATACAATGAAAACTGGACAAAGGGTTAACGTTGAGACAAGCTTTAATAAAAAGATTCCTTAATAAATAAACAAGAAGTTGGTAAGAAACAGAACACGAAATGGCCTAAAAAGTGCAAAAAAATTTGGCAAGAATTGAAAGCATAAAACAGAAGATCGGAATAGCATCTGTCACGTGGTTTAATTCGACAGTATAATACTGCAAGTCTGCAGCTATATACCTCTATATAAAGGGGATATTAAAGGCGTTGATGACTGAACATATATTGACGCTAGCTGGCAGTGCCAATAGCTGCGTTAGCTGAGCTGATAACAAATGATAAGAAAGTCAATGCAAAGCAAAATGTATGGCAACAAAGGGTATGAGTGGACACAATGTTTACGCCCCCTGTTATTTGTGCTGTGCGCCTGCTAACGGCTAACTGTTAACACAATCAAGAACAGCAACTGTTGCTGCAAGATCACAACAACAACAACAACAATAATAATAATAACAATAACAAAGATAATGATAACAATAACCATCGAGAATAACAATACAAATATATGATGAATACAATATATATATATATTTATATATCTATATCTATATATATATACATATATATAGAGAAGAATATTAAAGAAAAAAAAAAAAATAAATAAATATACTTACAAAATCTTTGTCGACGCCAGCAATTGCAGTTGCAGTTGCAGTTGCGCCATTGGCAGCAACGTTGCTATTGTTGATGCTGCTGCTGCCGCTGGGTGATGTTGCTGCTGCTGTTGGATTACCAGTGGCTGCCTCAAACAATGTTGTTGGATCACCACCAGATTCACGATATTTTTCCACATCCGATAGCAAACGCTCCAAATATTCAACATAGAGCGTCTCCTGTTCCAGCTCCTTGCTTAGCTCAGTTATTTTGAGCTTATGACGCTCAAGACTGGCACGCACATCCTGCTCCCAGGCATCGGATAGTGAGCTTTGTGGAAAACGTTGCATCCACAAGCGTTGAAAGTCATCAAAGACACTCATTGTATTCTTATTAACAAGCAGCACAGTTGCAGCTGCACCAGCTGCTTCTCACTTTTATAATTGTAGTTGATATTTTGTTATTGGTTTCCTTTGTTTTTTTTTTTGTTTATTTATTTTAAATTATGTTTTGCAATTACCGTTAATATTTAGTGCGAAAGCTTTAAAAACCGTTTTAATTTTTTATTTATAAGGTGCGACAATTGTGCGTTCTACGATTCGTTTTGTTGCGTTACGTCGCCCTGGCCTGCCTACAAAGTTGTATAAGTATGTGTGTGTTTGTATGTGAGCAAAGGAGTACAGAGTTCGAAACGAACGCTTATGGATCCTTTGATCAGTGACAAGAACAACAACATTTACGGTAACAACGAAAATGTTAGTGGTAGTAGCACCAACAGCAGCCAACGAATCATCGACAACAACGACAACAACAACAACAACGGCTACAACAGCAACAATAACAACGAGTGCATCACGACTTTGAAAGGTTTTCAATTTCAGTTTTGTATTTCTGTTTCGGTTTCGGTTTCTGTTTTGTTCTTATGCTTTGCCTGTGCTGTGTTGCACTTGCACAAGTCGTTGCTGTTCTTGTTATAGTAGTTGTGTTTGTATATGACTGTTTAGTTGTGTGGTGGTGGTGTTGTTGTTGTTGTTGCTGCACTGCCCTTTCTCATTCGTGTGCCTGTATGAATGTATGTGTGTAACTGCAATGAACGAGAGATGATTTTTTTTTCTTTTTTGCTTTTAGTTTAAGTCTTAGCCAAGGCCAAAAAGTTGTTGTGCATCTTCAGCAGCATAAGCTACGTTGACCGCTACGAAGACGCAGACGCATTCATTTTCAGTTTTTACACATACACACACACACATACGAATACACACACGCACATTCATGCAGTTACAGTGGCAGTGCCGCTCCTGTTGTTGTTGTTGCCTTTCATGTTGTTGTTGTTGTGGCTGCGCCCCTGCCTTGGCCAGAAGCACACTTACATATGCAGATCCTTCTTAGGGTCGACCGACGCGCCTTTTTATTTTTATTTATTTATGTTTGCCATTTCACTGTACATTATTTAATTCCAATTAGATTTCGCTTGGTAAAAAAAAAATCACTTCGCACACACATACACCCGACAACACATACGAGCAGATGAGAAGACATTTGCATATACATATGTATGCATTTGTATTAGGGATGTTACAAGTACATCGATGTATCGACAATATCGATACGTACGCGCTATGTTAATGTATGTGCTTGTATTTTATCCCTTATATCCGTGTTTCGCAGCACTAGATATGCAGACCAAATATCGATAGGCATCAAGGTAATCTAAAATATTATAGGAAAGTCTGCAACAACGTTGACCTCAAAATTGTATAAGCAAGATATACAATAAATATTGGATATATTTACCAAAAATATAACAAATAATACTAGAATAAACTCTACTTTATTTTTAAATGCTGTGTAAGTGCAAATTTATTTAAATCATTGTGATATGATCTTCAATTAAATTTTTGTAGTGCAGCTTAGTTTATTATACTATACATAACGCTAAATTTATATAAATAAATTTGTTATAATTAAATCCATATTTTATAGTATTTTGAAATAATGTTTATTTTAATTAATGTAGCAACGTTTTTTTTTTTAAATTCAACCTGCTTTTGTTTTTAAGACATTGATCAAAGTTATCGATTTCAACCACAAGCTTAATCGACTTGTCACCCACTCAAACAGTGTTGGGAAACATGCAGCTTACACAACATGCGTTTGAGTAGCGCGCGAATATTAAATTCAAACCGATAATTACCCGCATTTACTATATTACGAATAAAATAATGTTTTATAATAAATACAATCTTAAATTGAACAAATTTTAAGTAAGATAATGTTAAGGTAATATTCAAAGGTATACTGAATGTGCATATCTACGGTACAGCAGGTGTATAAAATATTTTATCACGAATTTTTTTTGTTTATTTATTGTGTGCCTATAAATAAATAATAATAAAAAAAACATTAAATTAATTAGATACTGACGGCAACTGCTATTTAGATTAAGTAAACAAATAGACAGACAAAACAATAAAAATTCCTAGAATGATTATGTGAATTTGTAATATAATGTTGTTTTGATATTTACAATTATAACAAAAATATATAATTAATGCTTAATTTAAATTATAATTTACTACTTTGAACTTAGTTATAATATTGAGCTTTATCTGTAGATAGATAATATATATGCACGGATATTAAACTTTAACTACACAAATATCTTAAATGTACCTATTTGTCGGCATACTCCTTTGGTGTTGGGTCCAACAATTAGTCAGCAATCAGACAAACTTTCTAACTTACTCGTGGCATGACGTAGCTTAACCAGCTGTAGCTCTCTCACTGCTAAAAACAGCCTACTGCTTATATCAACTGAAGTCAAGATAAACAATAAAACTCTTATCTATTACTGAATTAACTTAACTTGCTTTTTGCCGGATATGAAATCAAAAATATTGCTTACGGCGTATAAAAACCCAAACTGGTCAACAGATATGTTCATTTTAAATGAAGTAATCCATTGGCATTCCAGCCGACTAAATCTAAATATTAAGCTCTTAATTTAAACATTAAACTATTAGGATATAAACACAGCCAAACACAAACAAAAAATGTCGTAAGTATATCAATGAAAATTATAGGAAAACAAAACAATTATTACCCTTATTAACCAAACAGACAATATGATACGGTAAAAGGTTATGAGACACAAGAAAAAGAAACAAATAACAGAACAAGAAATCAGAGCGTAAGTCAGGGACTAGGAAAATCAGCAATTAAACAAGAGAAGGTATCGGGTAATCGGTGATCAAGTAAGACATTTCGAGAAAGAAAAAAGCACTCCGATTGAACGCCGAGCAACAGATTTCCATTATAATTAAGCGCTGTTTTCTTATGATTTGATACGATAGGTACTTCTTAACCTCAATCTTAGTTTTACGATATTTACCCAAAAATGGAGAGGTTTATTGTGAAAATCTATGTATACTTTCCCTAGATTGCTCAGAGTTATCTTGTGTATATAGTGGGTCCAATGAAACCTGGGATATACTTTTGATTTGAATTGAGATATAGTAAAAGTTACAGCCTTTTATTTTAAAGGAAACAACCTGATACTATTTGCTTCAGATGAGTCTCCAATTAATCAGGAAAAGTATCAGAAACAGCCGTCCTTTTTATCTATTTAGGGATAATGAGTGGAAGTGCTTTACCTTAAAGGAGGAGGTGGTATTTGCGTTCATTTTACCCAGGCCGATTCTTTACTATTTGCCATGGTTTATCATCACATGAATTGGAAAACAAAGCAATTGATATAAAAAGTTTTTTTTTTAGTTCAAAGCTACTTTGAAAAAAATGTTGATTTATATTAACTGATTTAAATTAACGTCGGCATATACAAAATTTCTTTTTTAAAAAAACCAAAAAAAAAAAATTATAAAAAGTTAAGAAAAAAAATTTAAAAAAATGGGTTATTATGTTATATTATTTCAATTAGAGACTTATCTCGTAGTTGATGGCAAATTTATCAGGTATGAACAATGGTAATTAATATTTTTTTGTGGTATATTATTCAACGTTCAGTTCTTAAATTGTTCTTTTGTTTCTTTTATGTTAACAACATTGTACAGATATTGTAAGAAGTATGCCATTTTGTGGATACTACTTGTGGTGGCCATCTTGGCCATAACCTTGGGATTAATATTTGGTTTGCGTAAAGGTCCGCAACGTCACATCGGAGCTGTAGCCTCGAATGGTGTTGGTTGTGCGGAAGTTGGCGGCAATATTTTAGATGTTGGTGGATCTGCGGCAGATGCAGCCATAGCAACAATGCTATGTGAAGGTGTTATGTTGCCACATAGTTTGGGTGTTGGTGGTGGATTTGTTGCAACAATATATTCCAAACAAACGGGATCTGTTGAGACACTAATTGCACGCGAAACAGCACCAGCTGCAGCTACAGAAAATATGTTCGTTGGTCATGAACACATAACAGGAGCTTTGTCCTGTGCTGTGCCCAGTGAAATTTATGGATATTGGCGGCTACATGCTAAATATGGTCAGCTACCATGGCACAAACTCTTTGAGCCCACCATTGAGATTTGTCGCAGTGGTATTGTAGTGTCACGTTACTTGGCACGCGTGCTGAAAACACACGAGGAGCATATACGCAACGAGGACTCCATGGCAGAGATATTTATAAATCCCGCAACGAAAGCAACCTATAAGGAGGGTGAAGTTATGTATCGTCTCGTGCTAGCCAATACCCTAGAGATTGTAGCTACTGAGGGACCCCAAGTCATTTATCGTGGCGGACGCATAGGACGCATGCTTGTCGAGGATATACAAGCATTTGGCGGCATTATAACCGAACAAGATCTACAAAATTATGAGTAAGTGTAGCTAATATGATCCTAATAATTCTATAGAATATATTATGAATCCTTCTCTTGATCTCTATCACAATAATCACACTAATAGCGTCCGCTGGGAGCAACCTATACGTGCACAATTCGATAATGGTCATGAGCTCTATACATCACCATTGCCCACTAGTGGAGCAGTGTTAGCCTTCATGTTAAACGTTATGAAGCCATTATATACCAGGAATAGTGATCAGTATTGGCATCGTCTTATTGAGACGTTCAAGCATGCCTATGGACATCGCACCAATTTGGGTGATATACACTTTGAGCCCACAGTACAGGAGATATATGAAAATTTAGCAGATCCAGAATTTGCCGCCAGTATACGTAAACTTATATTGGATGATCGTACATTTACCAGTATGTCGTATTATGGCGCCAATTTTACCAATGAGGAGGATCATGGCACGGCACATATATCGGTATTGGCACCCAACGGTGATGCAATCTCAGTGACAAGCACAATAAATGGACATTTGGGTGCCAAATTACGTTCCAAACAAACTGGTTTTATACTCAACGATGAAATGGATGATTTCTCTACACCAGGCGTAATTAATACCTATGGCATACCAGCGAGTCCTGCCAATTATATAAAGCCTGGCAAGCGTCCCATGTCATCTACCTGTCCCTCCATTGTGCTTGATGGCGACGGCAATGTATCATTGATAGTGGGTGGTGCTGGTGGTTCAAAAATCACAACTTCAGTGGCTCAGGCTATTCTACGTTATTTTGTACTACGTGAACCAATCGAGGAGGCAGTTAATGCTGCACGTATACATCATCAGCTGGCACCAATGCATGTTGATGTCGAACCGGATGTGCCACAACATACAGCCGATCATCTAAAGAGAATTGGACATGATCTTAACTATTTACCTGGCAATTTGGCATTCTCTGCATTGACTGCAATCGGTTATTTGGATACGGAACCTTCTCCTGTTTGTGATCGTCGACGTATCGGAAGTGCGGTTGTCGTGGAGCAAGTGTAATTATATTTAATTAGATTGCATGTGATTTCTAATTAAGCCCAAAGGTTAATTGGCAACAACTGTTAATGAAGCCTCTACTTTAATACATCTTACACACACACACACACACAAACAGATGCATAGATAGCTGTAAATAGGTTATCTTTTTTTATATTTATATGCTTATCATTTTTTTAAACACATAGTAGTTTTACCAATAAAAATCCTTTGTATTCGTTTCATTATTTTGGGTAAACATTTTGTTCATATTCATCTTTGTTTTCAATACAGTAAACACTCACAATAGAGTGATCCATTGGAAATTAGAATCTCTTGTTGTTAATCTTACAACTTTTATGGAATTTCAACTTCAATTCTAGAATCGTTTTTGTATTGGGGCATCACAAAGATTTTGACATTATTTGAATTAAGCTTTTGAGCAACGATTTGCATTTAGATGAAAATGTGTACAATAAACATATAATTTTACTTTAACAAAAATTCATTCTATCAATTTCATAAGCTAAAACAAACTAGATAAAGGAATAATGTTATAGAAGTTTGGCTAGGAATTAAATCAAAAACAATGTTGCATCTTTATTTATCAAAAAAGTGAATAGTTTCTTGCCATTAAGCATATGACGCCTCTTACAGCTGACACAGCTTACATTATCCTTCAGGTTCAGGTTTAATTGAACTAATACTTATATACACAAAAGTACTTTAAAAATGAACAGAGAATCTCTGCCAAGTACGGCAGACTTGTTGATAAAAAAAGCGTAGCATGCTTTTAGGGATAATATTATTTCACACTTAAAAAGTATTTTTTCTTTGCTTAAAATTAAAGCTTTTTCTTTTTATCTTATGAACAACTCAGAAATGATATCTATATCTATATATATACAAACGTTGGGCTTAAAAAAATCAGAGCTTCAATAGAATAACCATTCTATTCTTGTTAAACAAAGTAAATATTGTCCGTTGCGAAAAGCTATGACTATATTTTGAGCCTGGTGTAGCAACTATTTTAAACATATAAAAAATATTTGATAATGATTGAAAAACATTACATTTTAATAAAGTGAAAATTAAATAAAAATTCATGAAATAATAAAAATAAAACATATGAAATATAAGAAAAACAAATTATATTTAAAATAGAAAAAAGTAAATTAAAAAACCAATAAAACTAATTAAGAAATAAGTGTATTCTATTAGAAAAAAAATTATGAATAGGAAAATGCAATTTTTGAGAACAAATTGGAGATATTAAATTATAAAAAAAAAAATATCGAGATTGGTTTAAACTATAATGTATAATGTATACTATATTCTAAATGTATATGTATATATGTATAACAATGTATATATAACAATAATAAAAAACAAGGCAAGAATAATATATATATTATATTTGCTGCTGCAATACCTTTAGCCTGTTGACAAGTGTCAGTGTAAACACAGAGTAAATAGTGTAACAGTAAAAGATAAAACAATTAGATTTACACACATGCTGCGTATATATATATATATATATATATATATATAGATATATATATCTATATATATATATAGATATATGTGTGTAATATATATTGATATATTTAATATTTTGTAAACGTACATTGGGTACCAAAAATAATTAAATATTTTATAATAGCTTGAATTTCGATTCGTTTTGAACTTCTTATAGAACTATGTGACCGCATTAAGGTATCATAATGTAAAAAAAGTTAACAAATAGGAGCGCCAGAAAGAAATTAATATCTATATAAATGGTGTATGATCAGTTAAGATCGGTTAATGCTAATTAATTAACAATAAAGAGTATATATACTTGGGAAAGGAATTTGTGTCTGGGATCTTATGGCGCTGCCTGGGTTGGTAAGGTAAATTGGATTTCACGAAGGTGGCACACAAGATTGTTTGTTTCTTAATTATGTTTGCTATCAATTGTGTAGTTAATTATTATGTGTAATGTGTATTGAGGTGATTAATCATCATCATCATCATCGATGCGTTTGCTACGCTTTTTGGCAATTTTACGCTTTTTAAGCATCGCTTCCATACGCATATCCTCCAGATCCTCTTGTAAACCTACAAAAAAAAATATATATATATTATATATAAATCTTTTTTTCTTTTCTGATGGAATACTCACCTAATTTCTTACTAATAAACTCTTCACGCTGAACCTGAGCAAAGCTTGATTCCATTTTATCATCATCATCATCCATGTTGCGATATCTACGCTTATCATAGCCAAATATATCACGTATATGTGATGATATATCCTCCTCGCAATCACCATCATCAATAAAGTCATCCAATTCTGAGTCATACTCCGAATCATCATCATAAATGCGCCCTAATAATAATAAATATAACAGATATTTAATTAAAAAAATATTATTTTTAAATAATTTAAAATCATTAAATTCAATTCTTGCAACTAAAAATGATATATAAACATATATATATATATATATATATTTGTGTATATATATATATATAACTATTTATATATATTATAGTAATGAATTTAAGAGTATATTTTTAGTGCATTAAATGTATAGCCAGATCATTTAATTTCTCAGGATGTGATTGTTATGATTGTTGTTTCTGTTGTTGTGATTGTTATTGTGATTAGTATCGTGTATGTATATATATTATAATATGTATATATATTATAATAACTATTTAAATCTAACTTTATTTAAATTTAATAGCATATACACTTACTACGCTTGTCAAGCTCAGATTGCTTTCGATTATTTGGCGGCATCATTTCGCCACGTCTCCGCTGTGCATCCATTGATTGCGGCTTACGTACAGCTGAACGCTGTACATCATTTGGTGGGAATGCTCGTGTTTTGGCCGGTTCCCGTGGCGGAAACTCACGTGTAGCACCACTCTTTTGTTGAGACGCATATGGATTACGTGATGAGACATTAACAGTTGTCTTTGAAGTGGTAGCTCCATTACCTCCTGCTGTTGCTAATTTTGTAGCATTGCCGGCAATTGGACGTTTGCCATTTATACCGTTATTGCCGTTTATTGTACCATTGCTGTTACTTGATGATTTTGTTGTATTTGCACTAATTTTGGCACTAGCACTGCTAGCAGCAGTGGTTGCTGGCCGTTTAAGGCTATCACTTGTTGTTGCTGTTGTTGATTTTGTTTTTGTTTCATTGGCGTTAGATACAGGAGTTGATTTAGTTGGAGGAGCTTTGTTTAACTTTGGTATACGACCAATTGGTTCAACACGCTGTTGACTGGAAGCATTCTCTTTACGCTGATCCTTTGTTTTGGTTTCAGTCTCACGCATACGGTCTCGCTGGGCACGCTGCTCCTTCCAACGCTGACGCTCCTCTTGTTCGCGCTTCTCTCGAGCCGACATGAGTCTTTCTGGTTCCTTTTTCTTTTCTGGCATGGCAACAGCAACTGGCTCGTGTTGCTTCTTTTCAGCAAGTCGTAGTAAAGCTTGAAAGTCCATGGGTGGCGGTTTTTTTAGTTTTGATCTCTTTTTTTCGTCTTCAGCACGTTTTTTCCGCTCGACCTCACGTCTTTCTGCTTCTGGATCATATAGTGTCTTTGATGATGTGCTGTATGCACGTGCCACTACTGGTTCCTTTTCAGAGCGTGGTGTGCTGGAGGTGCTAGTCGTGCTAGTACGTTGTCGAGTGTGAGATCTGGCCTCCTCGCGTTCACGTGTAATTGCTGCTTTAACCCGCTCTTTGGTACTGGACAGATCACGAACAGATTGTGGTCTGGTAGGCGCAAAACCTTTGTCTTCTTTTACATCTTTGACTTTTTCAATGTATTTTTGATAGAAAACATTTGCCTCCGTTGACACATAACCGTAATCATCTCCATCTGGTTGCTCGGTAGTAGTCACTTCTGGATTATTACAGTCCTCTAGAACTGATTTGTTGGCAGACTTTGTGACTTTTAGCATTTTACGTATTTTATTCTTAGACTTCTCATCACGCATTGCCAATAGATTTGTTAACTTCTCACGCTCTTGTCGTTTGCGCTCAACTTCCTCTTCCTCACGCTTTCTAAGGAACTTTTGTATATTATTGGACAGCTGTTTGCTTTCCTTGCTTTCCTTTTTTGGTGGTGCATATTTGGTACTGTAGTATTTTCCCTGATGTGAATGGTTTATTAAACGTTAGACACTTGTTGATATACCAAAGATCATATTCTACCCCACAACTTCCCTGTACACCATATTTTGGGGTCATTGTTTGACCCATTTGGCACCTGGCACTTCCAAAACATTTTCCAGTCGAAAGACATGATTACATTCAACTAAATGAAGACTGCTGCCATATGTGCATGTCAGTATAAAAAACATAATTATACCGCACTAACGTTATACCAACCCAAATTTAAAAACCAAACAAAAAAAAAAGAAAACAAAAAAAAAATAAATAAATAATACCCAAAACGTACCTCATCTTTAGTGACAGCATCATTCTTTTTCTTTGCATAATGCAAAAGTGCCCCGAAATCCATGTTGTCACTTTAATTAAAATAATCTAATAATTATGTACTGTTTATTATATTTTTTGCTTTTTAAAATATTCGGAGCGTATTATTTTTTAATTCTTTGTTAAACACGTACGTACTTTATTGACTGAAAACTCTAGAAAGACTGATATTTAGTGATGTGCCAAGTGGCGATAATTGCATCGATTGTTTGCTGTCAAAATATTTTTTAGTATCGTGAAGCTATGTGAAAGTTCCAGTTGTTATTTTTCTATTTAATGTAAAGTAATTCCTGATCCATTCGCTTTATTGTTTTACTCATTATTTTTATTTTTCAGACAATCGGCAGCGTATGAACAGATATTTTATACAGAATCATAACATAATAAGCAAATGAAATATCGATAAACACATTTATGTCAAATTTATGTTGCTTCGTTTTTTTTAATAATGTTTCATTTAATAATGTTATAAAAGTAATTATTTATTTTTTTTTATATTATTATTATATAATAAATAATTTTAATATTGTTTTAAGCTACATTAAATTCGATTAGCTATCATTGTGAACTTAACTGAAATGAACTGAACCAAATCTGCTAAATGAACAATATAACAGAAAACAAATCGGGCAAAGTGGCTACGAAATGTATTTGCATTGAGTGTGGCCACACTAACGTCAGTTGATTCCAATTAACCACAGCTGACGGAGTGTGCGGGCGTCGGGCGCAAAAGTCTCGGTGTTTTTTTTTTGTTAAGGCCCTATAACAAAAGTGCATTTGTGTATTAAAAATAGCAGCAACACAAACAAATAGTGTACTAATAAATGTATTCTTTATGACAGGTGCCAACACTGTTATAGGTATGTATAAAAAAATAAATATAAATTAATTAATGAATGGTGCTGTTTGTGTTCTTATTGTTGTTTATGAGTAACAAAGTAGCGCAACATTTTTAAAATTTTTTTTTTTCTGCATAAATCAATTAAACTTCAATGCTTCAATCTTCCATGAGTTAAAGAAAGCACTAGCAAGCGTATTCTAATTATGCTCAAACAATATGGAGTTATAAGTTCATGTGCATATGCATATGCAGCGGCGTTAAGATGCTGTCGCGCTAAATAGCTTCAACGCTGACGCCGCTGTTGACTATGCTTTGCTGTTCTGTTTTGCCTTTCATTTTCAATTAAGTATCATGCAATTTATGCTTTTCATTTGATTTGTGTACGACACAAACACAACTAAAGCAGCCACACCAAAGGAGACACATAAAAGCGTTTCTATTTCTGTATTATTTCCAATTGCGAAACCCGCTTAAAATGTTTTGTTGTTGTCCAAATTTATAGGTAAACACATTTTAAGTGCGTGTGCGTGCGTGCGTGCGTACGTGTATGCGTATGTGTGTGATTCTAGTTACTAGTGGGTGAGAGCGGCTGATCGGGCAAGCGGTTATAAACGGGTAATCGGTTAAAACAAGCATATATACTAGTACATATTTGATTTTTTAACGGCTGCTGCTTGTCTGTCTTCCATTTGTCTCTTTGTTATTTTTTTTTTATGTTTCTTCTTCTTTGGCCTATGGCACGTACTGCAGTTGATTGTTCTTTGTTTCGCACTTGCCTTTGGCGGTCAAAAAGTTACGCGCACTCGCTTAATACGCTCTGTCTCTCTATCTATCTATCTCCATTTCCCCTACGACCCTAAGCTTTGGTAGCTTTGTATTTTATGTTCTTCTTTTTACTGTCCATTAGTGATTTTTTTCTTGTTATTATATTTTAAACTTTTTTCGTTGATTTCATATTTTATTGTGATGAGTCAAGCCTCTCAAAATTTCTATATGTGTGTGTATGTACGTGCGTATGTACGTACGTGTTTATCAGAAAGTATGTCTACTTCTGCATGTGTGCACTATCACAGTTTATTAGCACCTTGACTCTTGATTCTTATCAGAAATCTATGTAGTACATATAGCATATTGTTAGTTATAATATAATAATAGATGAAGCACATTGAGAGTTTAAATTTGCTTCCACGTATTTCCCCTTCAGTTATTTACCTTGTTAGTCACACTACTGTGAAATCATATATGCAATATATACAATATGCATACAACAGATGTAAGTATATAAAAAGGTTAACAGGTGGAGCATATATATATATATATATAAAAGATTTAAATACTATATAAATTGTTTGACTCTATTTTGTATATATTTCTAAAAGCTTTTTGTTCGTTGGGAATTGCGAGACTTTTTATAATATATAATTATATATATCTATATATATATATATATCTATTGAATGCAATTGCTGCAGTCGCAATTAGTATAAAGCATGCCAAAGTATATAAATCTATATACTTCCGATTTCTAAATAGCTCACATAAGACCTTAACAATTTGTATATACATTTTTGTTATTGTTTATTTTATTTTGTTTTTTCTTTACTTTTCTTTCTTTTTTTTTTTATCTAAACAAATCCAAACAATTATTGCCTTAAATTTCATTAATAAGTGAAAAAAAAATAATGAAATAAGAATATGCAATAAAAATTATTATGCCATAACGACATTTATGTACCCTTCATTCAAAATGATTAAATAAACTTTTATGATTTAATTTACATTTACATTTTAATTCTTTATAGTTTTTGTTTTTGTCTTCATTCATTTTGACTTCTTTTTCTTGCTTTCTGCTTTAAAAAAAAGATAACATCTTTCATTGGGGTCATTACACTAAACAACAAAAGCAACAAAGATAATCGCACGTACGTGTTAGTTAACACTATGTAAAAAAAGTAAAGTAAAAGAATCTCTACTGATATTGAACATGAACTTGACCTTAGCTAAAGTCTATGAAGTAGACAATTTTTGAAATCAAATATATATATATATATATATATATATATATACATATATAAAGTTTATATAACATTCTTATATTATTAACAATTAAATTGTTAATTATTTGTCTTTATCTATTGACAAAATAATGTTTTTTCTTTTATTATCTCTATAGATAAAGAACAAAAGGTTATCAACTTTAAGTATTTATACGATTTAAATTTAATTTATTAGTTTTTATTTAGTTGGTTCTTTAGTTAAAGTTACTTTAACTATTTGCGAATTATATTAACAAAAAGAAATAAAAGAAAATTAAGTTGATTTTTTTCCTCTTTTTGTTTAGTTAATAATTGAAATTGTTTTCCGTCCTACTCTTAAAGTTTATATTGTTATATACAATCCGTAAACAGTTGAGTATTTGTTTGCCTTAATTCTGCTGACCAATTGTGATTGTATGTATGTGTGTGTGTGTGTGTGTGACTGTGTCTGTGTCTGTTAATAATGAACATGTGTGTGTTAAAAGAGAAACTCTGATCGCACTGACATATAAACAAATATTTTGAATACCCTATAAACATATACGAAAAAAAAAAATGAAAAGGGTATATAACATATGTATATATACATATATATATTCAGGAACAGGAAGAAAATTTTAAAGATTTTTTTCTGAATTTATATATTTAAATTCAACTAATATTGCTTGTACCTCTAACTATTATCCTTTATAGTATATACTAGTAACTTTATCTATATAGAATATTATTCAATTTAGTTGCATATAAAGTACAGGGTATTTGATAGTCTATAAGTAGAATATCTAACAGTTATTACTCGTGTTTATTAGGAGCACACCAGAAGACCTAAAAGAAACAAAGAGACAAAGTGCACCTCTTTGAGCTGCTGGTATAAGCCGGTTAATGTGGCTATGAATCATCAGTTGGAAATGCCCATAATGAGTGTTTATTAAATTGAAAAGTATTATTGGAAGAAGAAGTAAATAAAAGAAAAAGCCCAGAAAAACCAAAAAAAAAATTTCATATAACAACGAGGCGTATGAGTAACTTGTCAAATTGTCTAAAATGATAATTATTAATATATATATATATATAAATATGCATATATGTGATTTGTATTTGTGTTTGTAATTTGTGATTTGTGTTTGCAATTTGCTTTCAGTCGCTTGTGAACGCTTGTGGAAACTATAGGAGAGCAAAGCAGAAGCGTAGACGATAATAAATTATAGGAAATCCGAACGGAAAGAGTAGCAGCGATAACGTGTAGTTGAGTGTATTGTATAAAGAGACGCCGGCTGGACATGAACAAGGCCGGCAAACATATACAGAGTGGAGGCACAGCTCTAGGCGGCGGCGGCGGCGGCGGCGGCGGCGGCGGTGTCAGTGGAAACACAGCATTGCTTGGTTCACCAGGCAATCTGATAGGATCAACAACAGGCACAACAGCTGCAACAGGCGGTGCGCCATTAACTGGACCAACAAATGGTCTTACCAATTCAATGAATGTTTTCAATTCCATAATGAGCTTTCTGCCGGATAATAGGCCAATTACCTCATTGCATATTGTTGAAGATTTTGAACGGTAAGTTTTACATTTTCAGTAAATAATTTAAATAAAAAAACCATAAATAAAGTGTATAAACAGAATTCTTAAAGTTTATTTTATCGGATAATTAAGCCTCTCATGAGCGCAATGTTTACTTCGTCGAATCAAACACCTTGAAGTAATTTTAAACCTTTTGTTTTTGCTTACAAATTATTTAATAATAACAATTGGATAATATGTATGTCTAAATATTTATCCATTTCGTATGTAATCTCGTTTTACATATCAGTTATTTTTGTTTTAAGCATTATTCAAATGGTTTTAACGAATAAATTCTTTAAACTTTTGTTGCAAATTTCATGTATATCCAATGGATAATATATACTTGAGAGCGCTATATATAAATACACAAAAGGCATTCCATATTGCAACTAACGCATAATGTAAACACACAGAGAGCTATATTTCATAAATATTTATCCAATAATTGTATTATAAGCAATTATAAACTTGTCTCTCAACTAGATCAATTTGAGTTTGTTTATCAAAGCAGAGCAGCAAATAATTTACTATACGGATAAGTTGATCCAATACAATTTAGTGTTACGCTGCAAATATAGTTTGCTCCAATACGCTTTTAGTAGAATTATCTCTGATATTTTATGCTTTAGCAATTTATCCGATCTACGGATAACACTAGATAAAGTTAAAATCGCATTTAAAAACATAGTTGAAGCGTCAAGGCGAGAATTCAATTTATGATTTTAATTCAAAAATGTGTCAATAGATGACGCTATCCTCATTTTCTTATCCGCATTAGTTTATCATTAATTTGGATAAAAAAGGCACTTCATTGGTGCGCTTAGAATAATACCCAGATTTGATATGAAACTATTTTTTTTTATTATCCGTTGAATGGATAGTGTTATATCTTGTAATAGCTCTGATCCCTTTATTACAGCAGCGGATTATCCGCAATAGATTATCAATTATCCATCAATAACAATTGTATAATAAAAAGAAATAATTATCCGTTAAGCTAATCTTTTATCCGTTATGCATTTTCTTATAATTTCCCATTGCTTTTACTATTGATTGCAGCTGTCCAAAGAATTTTAATGTCATACATCGAACATATGATCAGGATGCAGATGCCGATCTATGGCGTGATTATAATATATTTGGACGTCAGACAACTAGATATTTATGTCTATCCAAGTCAGAGGGATTACCGGATTATGTTGTAGAAACGCTAAAGTAAGTAGAGTATTTTTAAATTATTAACAATAATTTTTATTAATATTATTATTATTATTAAATTTATTACAGAGTTATTGCAGAAAAAGTGCCGCCAACAAAAGAATTTTCACTACTTTCACGCACCGCTGATACAGATCAAAAGGCGTGGCGAAAACGTCAGATAGCCTATAAATTATCTAAACGTGGTACTGTTACACATGCTGTCACTGATGTAATACTCTGCTCCAAGCTTAAGATAGCACCAGATGGCTTTAAATTGGCTGGTGATATAAATGGTGTCTTAATCTGTTATAAAACTGGTGCAATACCTGTACGTCTGCCGCCGCCGGTGCCAATTGGTGGTGTTACTGCGTCTGGTGGTGGCAATTGTGAAGTGGAACAAGCACTTAATCGTTTAATCTTAAATGGTCAACGTAGTTCTCGTGGACCGGTAAGACTTATACGCATCAATACAATATACAAAATATATTTATATATATAATAATTTTTATTTTATGCAGCTGCCTGAGGTGCCTGGAACAAAAGAGGATCATGACTATGAAGAGATACAGGCGCATTATCAAATAAATTCACCGCAAAGACCAGCGCCGCCACGCCCAGCGACGGCTACATCAATGGGACGTAGCGGTTATGGCGGTACTGGTACATTGGGTACATATACTGAACTAGAAGGTGTACCATTTACCATGAATGCCATGCTGCAACGCAGCCAAAACATGACTGATGTAAAATAAATGCTTTATACATATATTTCTATATATTTTTAACTAATTTAAATTTAATTTATCTTATCTAATTATAATAGTTGCCCACACTGCCCGAAATCTCAAAATTGTTGAAGAGCCTCGACTATGACTTCCAGCTGGAGCGCCAGGTATTATGTACCATGAAATCCTCGGCTTCAACAAATCCATTTTTTAAGTAGTATATTTTCACACAAACAAAAAAACAAAACAATAACAGAAAAAAAAATCAAAAAAAAAAGGGGAAAACAATAAATAGAATACGTAATATAGAATTCAAATGTTTTTAAACAATATACAACTATATATAACATATTTATATATATATATATATACATACATACAAAATGTACTTACCTGTATGTGAATGAATATCATAATGAAGCCAAACATATATATATACACACATGAAAATATATATATTTAATAAGTTGGATTCGTTATCGATATGTGTTCTTTAATAGACCTCAATCAGCCCATATAGATTCCTGTGCCTTTAATATGTATCTAATTTCATGTATGGACACTTACCACATGCATTCAGTCATATAACATACAAGCATATATATATATATATATATAAACAGACACACACACACAGACACACATTATAATTGTACCTACATATACAAAAAATATATATACATATATATTTGAAATGATTTATATACCCAACATTGTGATTATAAAACAAAAAGTTTGTCATATTTTTCGTTTCATTTTATTTTTTCTTTTTTCAAAATCAAAATTGAATTTAATTTCTTTAAGAACCAAAATCCTTTACTTTCTTTTACTTATTTATAGAGTAAACAAAAGAAACAGAAGGGGGATGTAAAATAAAAATGAAATGAAATAAAAAATAAAATTTAAAACTAGTTTAATAACATAGACTAAATGTTAAAGCTGAGCAAATGAAGCGAATGCCAGCGAAAGTATTGAAAATAAACAGCAAATTATCTGCATATATACATCTACAACGTTTACATATAAATACGTATGCATATATATATATACACATACACACACACACACATATATATATATATATACATCATATAAAACTTATATACTAAGTAGACCACATAGCACTAGTAAACCAGTTGGTATTTTAAAAATATTTTATGGTAGCTCTAGAGAACCTGTAGACTGTATGGACAAATGTTAAACAAATGTATTGGCTTTTCCTCTTCCCACCCAATTCCCCCTTCCCCTATCCCAACATGTGCTTCCCTACAAACCCAAACAACAGCAATAACAACAAAACAACAATAATAATATTAATTTTATTTTAATAATAATAGTAATAAAAATCACAAGTGTTACGCAGCTGTTCGAAATAAAAATAATTATATGTATATTATTTATCTGCGTTTATATTATTCTACATATTCATTGTTGCACTTTTTATTAGCATATAACATATGTATATATAAATATATATTTATAAACATATTTATATATTTATAAGTGTTATCAATATTTCCAACGTTCTTGCTCGCTTTCTCTTTTCCAATTTCTGCTCTTTGCCTGTGTTCTATTAAACTGAATCAAAACGTAATCTTCATTCTGTTTAATGGTAATATTTATTTTTATATATATTATTTAATTTAATTAATCATTATTAATAAATGCCTTGGAAATGAGGTCATAAAGTTGTTGCTATATTGAACTGTATGTCAACTTGGATATGGTCAGGCTTATGCGGCTGTGTTGAGTGGGTCATGCCGTGCGTAGGACAAAGTTAAAATGCTATTCGCTGAAGTAAATGGAAATATACTTGGTAACTCTAGTTCTTGATGTTATGTTAATTGTGTGTCTTACATAAATCCAGTGATAAACAAGCAATTAATATGAAATAATAATTACATAAATAAAAGCTGTGTTATCTTTTAGATTTTATATTCAAAACAGAATCTATAAAAAAAAAACACTTTTTTTTTGTTAAAGTAAAATTAACAAGAATTGCAATTATGAATGAAAAATAAAAAATAACAATAGATAGCCTATAAGCCAGTTTTATTATGACAGACCAACACTTATCCACATATAATCAGGTTGCCATGACACAACAAAATCATTTGACAGAAATTCCGACGATCCATTTTACTGTAAGACAAACACTTGTCTAAAATATAAAATTTATTTTACCTTCCAAAGCCATTGGGCATTTTTGAGTGCAGCTTATATAATTCGTTATGAAGAGAGCACATGTGCGATAATGCCAGCGCCATTTTTCTAAGCTGCGCTCACACACGCACACATATATATATATGCCTAAGAACAGGCACGCAAATACTCTCACAATGGTGCTATGTCTGCACGTGTACGAGTTCTGCTGCGACGTCGCTGAGCAGCTTAAGCTTTTGTATTATGAAATTCTATTGTACTATGCGATAGGTATAAAATGGGCAGCGTTGATAAAAAATATATTTATAATATATAGAATTATTAAAATTTATAGTCGTATTAAGGAAGAATAAAGGAAATTAATCGGATGATTTTGTGCTGTTAGGAAATTGTAGCGCAATTCTCTTTCCTATAGCTAGGAAAGCTTCAAAATGCCGACGGTGTGGTAAAAAGATCGTGGCGTTTTGTTTAGTAAATTTTAAATATTTTTTGATTTAATTATGAATTGATTTAATTATGAATTTGAATTATAATTTTTCAGACGTCTTTTGACAAGAGCTTAATTCCAACAAGAGATCTCTGCAGAAAATGTCTTATCAATCAGGTTTGAGTCCCAGCTTGTCTATATTATATTTGCCTATAGCAAAGGCATTTATAGTCACTCTTGTAGTCGTTCATATGGCAATTTATAAGTCTATAATTATAATTGCAAAACTTATGTAATCCCACTAAGGCTAGATAAATTATGTGCATACTTTGAACTTTCTTTGTGACAATATTCTTGTGGGAATAAGATTTTCCAGCTAATGCCACGTGTTGATATCGTGAAAAACAAAAATAAAATATTTTAAGGAATATCAGTTGAGTTTATATTTAGATAAATAATAGTAGTTACATATCTTTATATAGTATAAAATCGTAAATTCAATATGTACATTATGTTTTCAAGTAATTCTGATTAGTCATGTTGAAGCTTTGTCATCGATTGCCTAAGGGGTAGTTACATCAGAATAGATTATGAAATAGTAAATCCGGTTGGGAGAACGTCTTCTTAAGATTTCTCATGCTTAGGCGTTTTAGGTGACGATCCGCTGTGCATCTGTGTAGAGACGAGTGGAAGGTTGCAGTGGGATGGGGGCGGAACAGTTTTGGGTGGGAACACATTTGGAATGAAGGTTGGGTCAGTATGGTGGAAAAGTTATGTTTTTGGTGGTTTGGTTTTTTGTTGTTTTATAAAATTTTGTTTAATGGCTTCGAGACAGATTTCCCAATAAGTAAATTAAACCCAACACCAGCACCTTACATCCACAACCTATTACCCAAGACTGACGACTCAAGAACCAACACCAGGTACAAGTTGCTCCACACTTACTCGAATATACGACTTTGGTATTCGATCATTAGTTTAACACAATCGGCCAATGTTTCGCCTTCTCTAAGTAACTCCTGTAAATCATTCATATGGCCACCCTGTGGTACAGTATGGAAAATTGATGGTGTTACCGATATGGAAAGGGTTTCGGCGCTTATATGTTGTAGCGGTACTTTGGTTAGACTGTAAAATATATATAGAAAGTGTATATCAAATATTTAATTTACTTTATATAGTATTTTTGATAGAAACTAAAGGAAATCTAAATTTTCTTAATATAATCAAATAGTAATCAAAAAAATAGTATCCTATAAATATTCTTAACTTTTATGGCACAATAGATCATAGATCATAGTATAGAATATTGAATAAGATAAAGTTATTTTTGATTTGAGTTACTCCATTTTTTATGGAATAACAATTGACGTTTACAATTTCTTTATGGCACATAGTTCATAGCACATAAAGAAAGTTGGTTTTATACAGTTTAATGTGCGGTTTTATAGGATCAAATTTTCTGTGATATGGTATAAAAAGCAGTTACTTTAAAGGAATATTTTAAGGAAATAAGAAAGAGGTTCTAACATTATAGGGAAAGTTTTTGGGATTAAATGAAGTAAATTTGTATAGTAGCTATATATATTATAGCAATTATATAAGCTCCATTTTACGATATCTACATTATGTAAACATTATTATAGAAAATATATTTTACTATATAACCGAAACTATATTGTATGAACTGTATGATAGGAATAATATTAAGGAACTATATTATTAGTACCAAATTATAGGAAGTTTATTATAGCAACATTATTATAGAAACCATATTATAGAAACTATATTGTTGTATTCATATGATAGGAACTATGTATATAATAGGAACTATACAAAAGGAACTATATAATAGGAAATATACAATAGGAACTATATTATAAGGACCATATGATAGGCAATAAATGTGGATTAATTTATAGGATCCTTTATAGAATCTAATAAGAGGGAATTTTATGATCAGAGGCACATAAGTGCATTCCATAATGATAAATCGGTGACACTTTAAGGGGTATTAGAGGCAGATACTCTGATGAATCAGTTGTATAGGGTTGAGAAAGGCTTTGGAACTTACCGATTAAAATGTGCGAAAAGATAATCGATAGTATCGCGATTAATCTCTGGCAGTGAACGTATCAGTCTCTTAAGTATGTCCAGCTTTTGGTTCAGCTCAGTGAGCACTGTAAAAGGATCAAGATAGGCAAGAGAAGAAGAAGAAAAATTATTGAAATGGATTAAGTATTAGTGTGGGGAAGGGGGTTTCCCTTAAGAACTTACACCATTGATTGGACGGGCCAATAAAAGTTTTCGCCTCATTAACGCTTACTAAAGGATTCTTGATTTCACGCAGGAAGAGCTTCAGTACGCCGGTTAATGTATGTATATCAACACCTGGCTGATGCAGTGCATCATAGTCATTGGCATCGATATTAAAGCGCAGTGTTTGAATCTTATTATAATCCCCGCACTGCCGATATATCCCTTCAACAGGCTGTGTGGAGCGTCTATACTTCTGCTCAATCAGATCACAGCAATCGACTACAATCCGTGGCACAGTCCGATGCTGATCATGCTTCATCACTAGCTCCAGATCCGTATCGAAGCAGGGCTCATCAAAGAAAATACGTTTAGCACGCAGTGTCTCCACACTGGGACGGCTTTTCCACCAATTCGATAGATTCATCCAGGCAACTAATCTAGAGGGACGCACCGGTGTGTTGCCACCACGTTTGCCACTGATACCAGTGGCAGCTGCAGCCGCAGCTGCTGCACGTTTCTCCTGTGTCAATTCAGCCAATTGGCGGTTAATATCGTGGAGCTTAAGCTCCAACTCCTGACTATAACTAGTTTGTGCCTGCAGATCCTGCTCCAGCGTATACATGCGTTGCTTAAGACTGCGCCAATTCGTGGCACAAACGGAGCAACATTCACGTGCACCACGTTCACGTCCCTGTGCTGGACTGCCAGCTGCTGATGATGAGTTGGATGAACATATGTCCAGACTACTATTGGAAACCAGTACAGCTGCCGTCGCACCATCATCAATCAGACGGGATAAATCTCGTGTACTACTGCTCTTTAGGAGCGTCAATTTATTGGGTCTACAACGCAGCTCACGTAGCAGGACCACTGCCTCTGGTCGACCAACACCATTTGCATCCAAGCCGGCGTTATCCAGTGTAGTATTAGAACCAGTCTTGGCCTCTACAAAGTGTGAAGCACGTACATAATGTGCCACCGTTGCGCCAGATGACGACGAAGTGGAGGAACGATCTCGGAAACAATTCATTAGACGCTTTGGTTGATTCCTACGCTCATGGGCTATATAACCCGCTGCATCAATGATCATGTGCGTTGAGTCCGGCGTTCCAGGCGTTACTGGTATGCCGCTAGTTGCCCTTGCCTGCATCTCGGCGCCTATTTTTTATAATTCGTTTTTTTCCTTTTCTTTTTTATTATCTTAGACGCTGACTTGGACTCCGAGTAAGACTGAGAATTAATTCTCAGCTGTCGTTTATCAATTCTTTGTTATTATTAATGTTGTTGTTGTTTTTGTTGTTGTTGTTGTTGTTGTTATGCGAGCATGTGTGACTCTGTTCCATTTGCACACATGCACCTCCGCCTCCTCGAACTCCTATTCCATCTACAACCTTTTGACTTTGACTTCTGCTGTGGCGAGTGTTGATGACGTCGAAAGCAAAATGAGAATTATTTATCAACTCGCCACGCCATGCAGGGAGCTCTGAGTGAAAATGGCAGCCATACAAAAAATATATAATTATATACAAGAAATATATATATATATATACCATGAATCAATTTGTAATACAGTAAAGCCTAAATAAGTACTCATCTTCTGACTTCTAGAATACAGAAAAATTTTATTCTGAAATTCTTCTCAGAAGTTATTTTTTAAACAATTAACACACAATCCTTAAGAAAGAGCCTCGTTTAGTTCTACTTTAGTAGGCTTTACTGTACATTGACTGCCTTATCCGAGTGACATTTTATGTGCTCAAAAATTTGTAAACTTACACCACTGTGCCAAGTGCTGCGCTTCTTGTTGTGGTTGTAACTGTAGCTGTGATTCCTCTTGGCTGACCTATGTTTATTTAATTTTTTTTTATCTTTATTTTATGTTTTTTTTTTTTGCATTTTTCAGCGCCGTTCCAGAAACATCCCCAACTATGACGCAGTGGGAGCTGTCAATCTGCTACTGTTCACATGAAGCTCAAATTTCTGTATCAAACTATTGAAATCTTGGTGCTATTTGGACTCTTATCATTAATGGTTCAACCAAGTCCCATTTTCCACCCATAGATAAGATAAACTTTTATCAAAACAATAACAAAAATGCTAAAAAATGCTAAACGACTAAGCAGCAAATTTGCGATAAACTACAAAAGAGTCACATTACACTTAACTAAGTGCTACTCACTCTCACTCTCACTCTCTCTCTCTCTGTCCTTCTTAATTGTTCTCTCTCTCTCTTTTTGAAGTAGCAATCTTGCAGCAATTAAAATATTTGTATTCCTTTGGGATACAAAAAAGTTATTAAAATTTGAATCTGGTTTAACTAAATTCTCTTTATGTTAATCATCATAAAAGCTATATACCTAAACTGTACATAAATGAATATATGTATAATTATACTAATGTGTAATGTAATGTGTTGATTAAAATATATATTTATATATAAACAATTATTTATATAGTCATATTTATAATACTTTATCAATTTGGAGCAAAACTCTTTAGCAATGGGTTCGTGGCTTTACTTTTTGAAATATGCTCTTTTGGTTCATGTCTAGACTTAATATTGCGTTGAAGCTGTTAAAATATTAAAGGGATTTTTTAATTTTATTTATAATAATAGATCTAGTATTAAATATTAAGCTTAATAATAACAAAAAAATGAGCACTGGCTGCTGGGAACTTCGGCTCAATTAAGGGGATTTTTAAATTTACATATTTTAAATAATATATATTTTATAAATATATTTCTTTGTTGATTATTCAGTGAAAATGCAATTTTAGTAATTATCCTGCTCCATATTTACTTTATTAACCATAAACAACAATTTAAAGAGCTACATTATAGCTGCTATCAACAACTTCAAGTGGAAAAATGTGTTTAAATTTACACCAAATGTATTTTCGACTTATGGAATTACTTTATATAGGGATTAAAGTTCTTTTAAAATAATACGGTTTAATATTGTTTCAAGCAATTATTATGCCCGCTATTAACATAAGAGATTTGGACATTTTATCAACCATTGTCTATATAGAGGGACTTTAATCTTTCTTCTTTTTGTCTTGGGGTAAAATTGATAAAAAATATCCTACCTATTCCCAAATTTGCTAAGGGTCAGTGCAATATTTTCTCATTTATTCTGTAATGATATTATAATCATGTGTCGTAGCATTGTGCTTTTCTGGGCTGAATTCCTTAAATAAAAATTCCGATAGTATCTCGATTTATATATTTAAAGCTTTATTTATCTTAGATTAAGTTAGATCGACTAACTACATAAATATATATGTAAGGCAGTGCCATAAAATTTATAGCAAACTTTTTTTTTCTATTCGAATAGGTATTGAGCATAAGCTTAAAATTATTAAAATTAATTTAATAAGGCCACAGGTTTGTAGGATTGTTACTATCAGCCAAGGTAAGGCACTAATGAGAGTCATAAAGGATTGCAACTTTGAGTTCATGTAATATTACACAATTTGTATATTAACTTAATTTTAAATGAATAATTATCACTGTGATTCTAAAGCTTCTTGGTATAATTGAACATTGGTCGTGTTGGTAATGCCACGTACTGTAGTTCCATGAGATTTCATGTGTCCACTGAGACCAGCGTATTGTGCAAATTTTTTGCTGCAAATCTTGCAACTGTAACGTTTGTCAGCTGAATGGATTTGTTTGTGTTGGCGCAAATACTTGGCGCTGGTGAATTTCTTGTGGCATATGTCACACTCCTTGTCACGCACATTTAGATGGCCATTCATATGATCTTTAAGCATGGAATTTTCATAGAAGCATTTGCCGCAAATATAACACTTGCATATGGGTCGTTGTTCGTGACGTCGACGATGACGATTGAAAAAAGAATATGTGCTAAAGCGATGTCCACAAACATCACAGCAATATGGCTTCTCACCCGTATGGTGACGCTGATGCACCTGTAAATCACAGGTATTAGCAAACTTCTTGCCACACTCCTCACATGCCAATTGATAGTCTTGAGTGTGACGCCTCAGATGAATAATGCAATTGTCACTGCGACAGAAGCCACGTTTACAGATGGGACAGATAAAGGGCAATGTGTTATTATGTTCGGCTTGATGCACCTTAAAACCATCCACACTATTTAATACTTGGCTACATTTATCACACTTGAAAGGTGGTATGTGCTCGTCGAGAAATTTCAGTTCCCTATGATATTGATATTTTGGCTTAAATGTTCGGTTATTACTTTCACAATCAAAACGACGCCTTTTATCCAGAACATACGCTTTGCGCATATCACATATATATTTTTGGAGTTGGGACGGCTGGAGCTGCAACTGCAATTCGCTTCTGCATAACTGCATAAACTTCTGCTTGGCTGTTTGACGTACATGACGTAGACGGCAGGTCAAGTCCTGCATATCCCACAGACGGAAACATCTTTGATAAAGTTGAATAAAGTCTTCATTCTGCTTAGCCGTCATCTGTGGCAAAGGTAGCAAGCCTTTAGAGCTTTTCTTCTTAGTATGTTGTGCGAATAAACGCTTCATTTTCACATTGCTACTAAGAAAATTGAGGCGTTGGTGGTACCATTTTCCTGGAACTTCATCACCGTTTTGCTTGAGTCGTCGTTGTTCTAAGGTGTAAGCTGAACGTAGCCTTTTAATGTAGGTTGCAATATCCGACGATTTCAGTTTTAGATCAAACTTTATATTTAGCTGACTTGCAATATGCTCACAGGCTTCTCCGCGTCTTTTGTAATTTCGATACTCCAGCATCCCCATATCCCAGAGCAAGCGTGCGCTTTCAAATTGATCAATTAAAGAGTTCATTATGGGGTGTTCCAGTAACCAAAACGATGATGTATCGGTAGCCTGTAAAGTATTAAATATAGTTTAGCTGAATTATATTGATAACACCTAATAGTTACTGCAATGTCGTCCGCAGTGCTTTCTACTGATATTAAACTATCGTCGTCATTCCAACTGGGCATGTATTCACTATTAAGATCATAGTCCTGCTCCCATTCCGATCCAGACGGTATTAAATTTTTTGCAGGTATTGTGCAAAACTCTGTTATAGCTTCCAATTGAGGTTTTGAGTCAACAAATGAGCTAAGCTCTGGCTTAACTTCTAACTGTAGATTAGAAATAAGTACATCTTTTTCCTGTTGTTCTGCTGCCTGCAATAATTTAATATCTCCAGCAGTCGTCTCATGTGTTAGCTCATGTTTAATACGCAACGATTTTCTTTGTATTTGTTGTTCTTGTTTAATATTTATTTCTGCCCCATGTCCATTTTCCAAATGCACTTTAAAAGCCTCAAAATCCGTTGTCTGATGAGAACAGTAAATACACTTAAACGCAAAACTCCGCTCCTCTTTCGTATACTCAAGCAATATATCACCACAGCGTTCAAAATGTGGAGGCATTATTTTTTATGTTAGGCGCCCCAACAAATCAAACTCAGGAATTGCATCGAAGCTGCAGTTTATCAGCTGGTGAGAGACCTATCTTAACGTATGTGTCCGGCGCTACAAATAGAGATGGGTCATACTAAAACTTTCGTGTCGCAGGGGCAAGTGCATTTTTAAAATAAAAATATCGATTTTTGTTAACTGCAGTATAAAAATATCGATATAAATACGTATATATGAAACAATTACTTTTTCGGTAAGTTCCGTAAAATATACTAGTTTGTAGGAAGAATTCTAATAAATAAGAAATTAATCATTTTGTACAAATAACTTTAAATATTGCATTTATTATTACACATATTTTATGCTTATTACACTTAAAGTTTATTATATTACAAGTTGCATCTTATATAATAAATATATGTATGTAAAAGTATGCTTTAAAATAAATTAAGATATCGATATTTAAACATTTCTGAGCCGCTCAATTTGAATATTTAATTTGCTGTATTATTTGCAAATCATATATATACTTGGTCAGTTGATGACAAGTTTAAAAGCTAAAAAAATCAACAAAACTAATTTACTGTCACATAATATACATATATAATCGGGTAAAAGGCAAAAGTTTCGTTAGCTACCAATGATACCCAAAGCTTTGTAAATTTTAAAGCTACAATTAAATGCCAAATCATGATACTTAATAGTTCATCAATTTGTTGTTTAATTTGAGATTGATCGCCAGAAAGTTGTAGAAATTTTGCTGTGCATTAGCAGATGGTATTCACATACACACAAAATATATATCTGTATTTGTACGTTCTCTCTTTCACACGACTCTGTGGCGACTTTCATGTGCAAGGGTCTCACTGTAGGTCAACAATGCACACAAGCCTATCAACATGTATATAGTATATATGTCTGTATGTATATATGCATGTATGTATATGTATATGTATGTGAATCCATTGTTGGATGTGACGCTGTTGGAGGCGTTGACAGCGACGTAACGCTACGCGACGTTTTCGGCGTTGACCGTTGCGGTCACCTGTTACTTTCACTGCGGCAAGCGCAACATCAACGACTATGGCAAAAGGCAACAGTGAACACGTTTTGTGTGTTTGTCCCATTGAGCAAACAATGCAAAGCTATTAAAATTACAAAAACGCTTCTATAGTAGGGGAACTGTTGATTATTAATATTTTTTTTTTTTTTTTTTTTTGATTTTGGAATGGATGGCGCAAAATGACGCCGGGCCTTTACCAATAATCGCATAAATTAGCGATTCCCTATGCAGCAAGCAGCGGAAGTCTTTTCACTTGGCAATCTCACTTTCATTTTCGTTGTTTCGCTGTCATTATTGCTACTGTCAAATATTTAATAATTTGTGCTAAAATGTGAATTAAATGCCCCCATCGCATACATAATAATCTACTAACAACCGCAGCGCTGCAGTAGCAACATTAACAGTGACAGCAGCAAAAACAAATACAATATCAAGTACAACATCGACAAAACTGGACGCTGTGGAATGCAAACGGCATGCGAAAAGAAAACGAAGTATGGACAAATTGACAGACACACAAATTGACTGACTGAATGGCAGACAGGCGCAGACATGTTTTGGCCAGACAAAAAGCAACAATTGAGATCAACAGCTACAATTGAGAATTGACTATCCTCTAGCTTGATGTTACATTTGTTTTTACTTATCTAGGTAATTCTGGTATATGGTCATGCACACTTACGCGCACACACATAAAAACAAACATATAAGAAATATAACACTCACATACACACGCACACATTGCATTTGAGAGCGCGCCCAAAAATGCAATTGAGAAAAACCCACGCAATAACGAAAACCCAAAATAGAAGCCAACTATAAAAGTGATGAAAACAACAACAATAACACGGCATGCCAATGCCAACACACACATATACAAATAGACACACACACACATTTACAAAACAAACATAACGCATACCACTTGCTGTGTTGTTGTTTACCTGCGACAAGAGGCTGTGACGTTAACGTCGACCGCGCAGCCGCACCATCTTACTATGCACACAGCTGCAACGCTATACCATTATTTGGCGCTGCACTGAAAGAAAAATAGTTTTACTTGCGTATAGGACACGTTCAAACGTGAGCGAAAGTGTTTCACATTAAAATTCCTTCTGTCTCCAAAACTGCTTATAAATATTCAATTTTAATTTTTTAGTTAAGAAAGTAACAAAATATGTTAATTTGTTTATAATTTTATCGTTAGGATTTTCTATCTGAAAAATGTAATATTTTTTAAAGTGTACTTTACTGTTCACCCCTCGCTTACCTGCTCCTGTTCCTATTATCATCTTTGGCATACCAAAGCAGCAAAACAAGAAAAAATATCAACAGGCTTTTACAACAAAATCAACAACAATAACGAATACACATATATACACATGCACACACAAACAGAGACACGTACACAAGTATAGACAAGAGTCCAAAAAGGCCGTCGCCGACCAACGAAACAACAACCACAATGTTATATAGAGTTTGTTTTTGTGATTTTCTTCTTATCCAGCAGGTAGAAGAGCCGGGCTGGGTTGCAGTTTTAGCGCTGCCTCAGCTGACGTCGACGTCGCTATGGTTCCGTTTGAGCTAAGCTGTTGAAACTTGGCTCAGAGTTTAAGCAGTCAGTCTGCTGTCGAACGTTGTCTTGAGCGCAGTTTGTCGTTGTCGTTAGTCGCATTAACAACGTCTCAACGTGCGCGTGTCTTTGAGATCTCGCACTGAGTCTTTCTCTCTGTGTGTGCGTGTGTGCATTTGTGTCTGTTGTTGGTGTCTCGGTTACTGTGCCTGTGTTACTTACTGACTCCGTTCCCGTTTGCCGTTGCCGCTGCTTGCTAAATTATTATATACTACGTATTTTTGTTGAGTTATATTTTTTTTCTGTGTCGCCGCAGCAGCAAACTGGTTGCTGGAATTAGAAGCAGCAGCCGCGCCAGAAGCTAGCTAAACAGCTAGCTGTGAACAGAAGTGGCAGAAGAGTAACCACAACAACAACAACAACAATTGTAATAATTCATAATAACGACAAAGAACAACAGCAACGAAAGAACCGTACTTTTGTTGTTGAATTTTTTTTTTCGTTCGGTAAATCGTCAAAAGCCACAAACAAATAAAAATTTACCGTTTATCTAGCCTAACAGTAACATCACAAGGAGCATTTATTACAAAAGGATAAATACTTTCACACATTTTTAAATTAACACCCAAAAATATATAAAAATATATAAAAAAAAAATGCCCTGCTCAGCCGTAACGCTATCGATAGCGACAATCTGTGCGATTATCGCTACAGCTCTCCTAGCGATCTCCTTCTCTACAGACAATTGGCTGCATTATGAAGTCAGACGCAATCAGATACAGGTTAGTGTAAAACGTTAAGAAAATGTGCATCAGATGCAGCTCTTCACCTTTTTATATCTTCTATATCGGGTAATCGTATATGTACAAAGTATTATGTACATGTGTTTTGTATGTATGTACGTGTGTGTGAGTGTGTTTGAGTCACACCCCCGCCGAGATAGACACAATGGGTTCAAATCGAATCAAGGCCTTGTCATAGACAAAAATAAAAAAAATACTAAGCAATGCAATGGCAGCACTTGAAGAGGAAGAAGAAGTAAACGATGCTGAAAACGATGTTAAAGCGAAGCTAAAAATGGATGTTGAAACAGAAATACAATGGGCAAAACATATCAGAACAGTTGTAGAAATTTTAAAGGATAAAATTAAATAAGAAAATTTTTAGGATAACATTTACAGATTATCCTTGAAAGAAATGACAAAATTATATACGATCTGCGTCATTTCAAGATATTTTTATTAAGTTTATGGAAAATATATAGTTATATAAATTATTATATTTACTATAATATTTAATTGAATATTATTTTTTATCAATTATTAATGACATTTTTACATAATATACTAAAATTTTATTTATAATAGATAAAAAGATAGAGTAGAAATATACAATTTTGCCTTGATTTCATTGTATGTTTCCCATTGTACCTTGCATGCTGCTCGCTGCAATGGTCGTCGTCGACTGTGCGGTTGTCTTAACAGTAAGCAACGCGCGTGTTATTGCTTAGCGAATGAAGAAATAAGGGCAAGGCGCAGCGTGTGAGGCATATGAGAAAGAAGAAAGGTCGAAAGCAGACGGCAGACAGCAACAGGCAGGCGCAGCGTTGGTAAAGCACGATCAAAGGGGCGGTTGGGCGGTTAGTTTTGGCCGTTAACGCTAAAACTTTCTACGCGAACGCTTAGCCAAGCCAAGCGATACGACTGCGACGCAGGTGGGAGGTGGGGACGTAATAAAGAAGACGATGAGGCACATGAAGAAGAAGAAGAAGAAGAAGAAGCAGACAGTAACAACAGCAATTTCTCATTTTGCATGTAATACACACACATACCAAAAAAAAACCAACAGCGAATTATAGGTGCAGCAGTACGGTGTAAAGCTGAGAGTAAAAGAGAGAGAGATAGATATAAAGGAGCTTAAGTGAGAGAGAATGAGTACTAAGATCAACAGTCTATGCCTTTAACACATATATATATATGCGTGTGTGTGTGTGTGTGTAAGCGCGCATACCTCGCATACCAAAACAAGTTAACAGCAAGCGAGCAGCGGGTGCTGAAAATATTTGCACGTTTTATCTATGGTTTTTTCTTTAGTTTTTCTTTAGTTTTTTTGTTTTTTGACTTTGGCGTTTGACGGTTGGACTTAGCTGTTGGGTCTTGGCTTAAAGGTTAATCCTACCATCAAAATGTTTCATAGCTGCCAACTTATTTTACAATTGAAGCTGAAAGTTGCATTTGGAAAAAGAGTTAGACGAAGATAGAAAAGTAGTAGTAAAAGCAGCTCTTAAGTGCATTTCGTTTCTTATCAAGAGGTTAATGTATATATATATATATATATATTGTACATATGTACGTATGTTAGTATGTATAACTGTTTAGATTATAGATTCATTTTAACAACGTAGTTAATATGAAATTATCATGATGTTCCACATTTGTTACACCCCGACAAAGTTATCCATTTCAAATCAAATGTTTCGCCACATTAAAAAAATAGGAATAGGTGCAGCGTTATAATGGAATATGTTTTCCCGGAAAAAAAAAAACATTTTTATTTATTTTTTTTTTTTTGAAGTGACCGACACTACATTATATTCTATACATATGTACACACTTGTGTACATACATAATGGAAAATATCATTAGGAATCAGATGGCGTAACTAATGAATTTCAGTTACCTGAGAAACCCTCGAAAATAAGTCAAGGAGCAAATTAAAAGAAAAAAAAAAAAATACATTTAAATTTTGATAGGATCTTGTAATAATTATAGTTCTCTCGTATAGTTCTAAAATTATATAATTTAGGCCATTTCATGTTGAACTCATAAAACATAATTTTCCTCTTGGAACCAACTGAAGTTCAACACATTTTTTATACTTTTGACTTTGTTTTGATTTCATTCTTAGCGGATTACTGTTATCAGCAGCTTAATACTGTTCTTTTCTTTGTCTTTCACTTAAGTCATTCATTATTCTGTTTTTTTTCTCCCTCTCTCTCTCTCTTTCTGTTTGAATTTATCTGTGAGTTTTATACTGCGGCCAAACAAAGTTCAAGCGTTGCTACAGTAAAACAAGAACTTCAGCAACAACAACAAAAACAGCAAATGTTTTGTTCTCTCTTGTCATTGCTTTTGCTCTCTGCTTCTTCTTTAACATCTCCTTCTTCTTTATCTTCTTCCTTTGCGTGTTCCTCTTCTTTAGGTTTCCAGTACCTGTCTGCGTGCCAAAGCAAAAATTGTTTTTTATTTTTCTGTTTTTACCTCAGCCAAAACCAAAAGCATTTATATTGCAGAGGGGGAGTTGGGCGGGATGGTATGGGCAATGGGTACGCACACACACACACACACACACACACACAAACAGATATATACACATATAGAATAGGTGTGTAAATTTTAAACTGGTTTTGAGTTTTCACTCGTTTCACGTTTTCAAATCGCTCAAAATTGGTATGCGATACCCGTTGCGTCGCTAGCTTCTCCTTATCTTTCCTCCACTTCTCCCCGTGCTACATCATCCGGCCAACGTCCAACCGGCAGCCCTAAGTCGTTTCTGTTGTTGTTTTCTTGTTGGTATTTTATTTTTTAACTTATTGTCAAAGTGAAGTCGAAGTTGAATCCACGATTCAAAGCCAGCCAAACCAATTCAATCCAATCCAATCCAATCCGATCCGATACGATACGATTCGAATGGCCGCATCGGCAATCCAATTGATGAAACTGCGCTTTTGGCCAGCTCTTTACTTGCTTTGTAGTTGGCTTGTTGAATTGTTGGCTTGTTAAAAGAGAAAACCCTTCTACACACATACATACACATACATATTATCCATTGCATTTGTTTTCATGTCTTGTCTTGTCTTGGCTTGGCTTGTCTTTTCTTTTCATTTTTTTTTTGTTTTTTTTTTTGACTTGTTTTCTTATTTTCTTTTCTTTCTCTTTCATTTTGCTTCGTTTGATTTCGTCTTGCTGCATTTCATTTCGTCGACTTGCCTCATTTTGGAGGTGCCTCACATTACTTTACGGGCATTGCAACTAAGCGTTAAAACCAAAAAAAGAAAATTTACTAAAAGGAAAAACTGAGAAAGAAAGAAACAAATAAAATTGAAAAGCTGTTATTGTTGTTATTGTTGCTGTTGCTGTTGCTGTACTTGTTGCGGTCTTTACCTTTTTCTATAAAAACTTTTCAGTTTTTGGTACTTTATATGAATGAATATCGTGTCATATTTTTTACGCTTAGTAAGCGCTTTGATTTGTCAAGATGAAAGACAAAAACAGTTGTTAATTTGAAACTGAACACTAATTGCGCATTTTTGCTTATTTTTCTCCTTTATTTTTATTACAAATTACTCATATGCCATGTGTGTATGTGTGTGTGTGTGTGTGTGCTTAGAAGCTGCAGCAATCCAACAAAATTACAAAAATAAATTTCTTTTTTTTTCATACTTGAAAATCATAGAAAAGTCTTTTATTTAGGCATTTAAATAATTTTTGAATATTAATTCATCTATAATAATATAAATTAATATAATAATATAGTTTAATGCACAATTATATTTCATACCAATTTAATTTTGTAAGCTTCTATTTAAATCTACGCACAATCACTTAACATTGCAGCTCTAACAAATTGTTTCCTCTGTTAACGCAACTTAACAGAATTGACCACTGTTAAAGCAACTGCAGATAATAGTTCTGAATGTAAACGTAACTTTTAACTGTCGCTTCTGTAAGAGCAAATTTAAAAATAATAATAAATAAACGAAATATACGAAAAATTAATAAAAAATAAATAAAAATACATTATATATTTTTATATTTAGTAGTATTTTTGCTATCGAAATTTGCCCAATAAGATTTATAACTTTATTGCTTGGAATGTTAATAATTAACATAACTTACTGCTTTTAAGTAATACAGTAAACACTAAGTTATTGCAAATAGCAGAAGCGTAATATATATATATATATATATATATATATATATGTAGTAGGATATAATATATAAATATATATTAAATTTTGTAATTATTGTGAAGCAAAGAAGCAGAAGTCAGCAGATTTTCAGTCTTTACTCAGCACATTTTTCATACAACTATATATAGTATATATATATATATATATATATATAATGTATAGAAAGTGTGTATAACTAAAGTAAATATATATACAACTATATTTGTATTTTATTAATCATTCGAGTATTTTAAGCATCTATTAGTTGGTTTTTTTTTCTTTCTTTCTTTTTTTTATAGTCTATCATTTATTAATCAGGTTTTAAAAATAAAAAATCATTTTGAGTCTCAGTTTAAAACGATTGTTTTTTCTGTTGTCATCAACTAGATGATTAGTATGATCATTATTAGCTATGTATACATTGATATTTTGTTGCTGACATCATGTGAAATTCCAAATTGGTATATCACATTCTATAAGTATTATAAGTACGGTTATAGCCGTGTTGTTAACGTAAAAAAAAAAAAAAAAAAAAAATAAAATTAATATAAGCAAAAAATTATTTCTCATTTGCATAAAGTGAATTGCATTTGGCGTTGGGTTTCAACAATGGCAACAGTCTTAATCACATAACACCTGTCTGGCGCTGATTACTTCTTCTGCTTCCACTGCTTCTTCTCTTTTTAATTTTGGTTAAAACAGGGCGTGGTCATACATAATTATATAAACATACATACATATATTTTAATTGTATTCGAAATTATTTAAGGAATGTCGCAAAAATTTAAAAAAAAAAACAAAAACTATTTGATTAGAAAGGTTTGAAAATATTCAAAGTATCTTTTAGAGCTTTGTTTTTATTCAAAGAAGCTAAGAGATGAGTAATTAAATTCCTAAGAGCATGATAAAGACTTTTGAGAGTTTCGTATTGACTCATTTTTCTTTGAATTTTGTTATAATTCAACCATAAAATAAGATTTTGAAGTTTATTTTGAATTTTGTAAGATAAATGAAATAACTTAGCGATGTCTTATTGTATTGTATTGTATTATTGATAGGGTTATTCCTATTTGTAATTATTTAATTTAATTTTAATAATTCATTTTGTTAGGATTTGTGATTTAAATACTTTAATTGGAGCTAATATTTTATTGTATTTAATATTTATTTTGTAGTTTTTCGTACTATTTTTTTTAACTCTATTTTTTTTAAATTAACTACTATATTTCGTATATTACCTTTTTATTTACATTTTATTTTATACTATTTCTATTTTGTATTATTTTATAATGTATTTTTAACAGTTTTAAACAACTATTACTTTTTAATACTATTTTGAAATATTTCATACTAATTTTTAACTATTTTATTTCATCTAATTTTTATAGTCTTATATTATTTTATGAAATCGTAAAATAATATTTTTATTTTAATTACACAAATTTATTATAATCCCAATTAGTGTTGCTTAGAGGATTATTTAGTGTTATTTTGTATACTACTTTTTTTTTATTTCATACTATTTTAACACACTACTTTTTTTAGTAGTTTGAGAATCTTCATGCTATTGAATAGTTTTTGCTACTTTTTCAATTAAATCTTTTACTATTTTGAACTTTTACTTCTAATACCTTAAATAGTTTCTTACTATTTTTAATTTTATTTTATACTATTTTTAATATTATTTCTTTTGCCAAACATTTTATATTATTTCTGTAGTATTATTATTCATTCATTATTTTCTACTATTCTTTAATATTATATACCATTTCTTACTATTTCCTACTATTTTCTAGTAATCCCTACATATTTGTACTATCTACTATTATTTTATATTATTATATATAATTCCCTTTCCTTGTTATCGGTTGCCATTTCCTTATACTTTCTCTTTACCTAAACAGTATTAACTAAATCAAATTGTACTTTTCCATAGTTTTTCCAAAATATTTTTAGATAAATGAAGTGAAGAATTGATTGTTAAATCTATTAAGCTACTGGGCACAGCTTCTGCTGTTAACTTGTTAAATTTGTTGTAAAATTTTATGAAAGAAATACAAAAACAAAAAAAAAATAGCAAAATACAAAAGGAAAAAGATTTGGCGCTTTCGCTAAGCTCAATTATCATAAGCTTGTGATGTTCTATGGGCCAAAGATTCCAATCTTTCTCACATTTTTTTTTTTTTTTGCCTTTTTTCTTACCAATTTGTTGCGCGCTTATAACGCAATTATTTTAACCACTTGAGCGTGCGATTTCAAACGCTTTCGCTTCCTACAACCTAAAAAATACAACAACAACAACTACAAAATACTTCGATAAGCATTTTGTTTTTTTCACTTATATTTATATATTTATATATGTATATATATATATATATATTTTTTTTTTTTTTGTTTAATTAACAAAAAAATTGAAATTTAATAATTGAGTTTGAATTTTGAATATTCAAGTGCGGCTTCTACTTATAATATTATTTTTTTTTTATTTATTTATTTTTTGTTATTTTTTTTTGGTTTGAAAATTTGGCAAAAATTTCAATTTGACTTCCGTGTATTTTTTTCTTTTGCGCATGTGCGTCTTAAGTAGCTTTAATTATTTAATTATAATTAAAGTTTTAATAATAATTGTTATTATTTCGATTAGCATTAAGTGCATAACATGTTCACATTGAGAGATTGTTTGATTGTTGTATTGAAAGAAGATTTGCTGTCAATGTCGCGCTCCCACGACCTTTTCGGAAACAAGAAATACGCAAACAAAATTCAACAATCAAAACAAGAAATAAACAAGATAAAAACAAGAAATAAACTTAAATAAACCACAAAATTGTCGCAAGTTTCTTTTGTTTATTTATTTTTATTTTTTTGTTGTATTTTATTGCCTTTAAATTCCAATTTAAAAAAAAAAAACAATCGAAAAAAAATAGTAATAAATTATTCCGAGACATAAAAATCAACGCAAATATTTCGGAGTGATTTTTTTACGTTTCGGTATCAATTTAAATGCATTCCTCAAGTTGCCACAAATTAAACCCTGACCCAACTATATTGTACACAATATATATATTAATATATATATTCACAATCAAGATCGGTGCATAGTTTAATGAACATAAAGGCTTCAATAGATTTCTCTTATTATATTACCGTAGTTCCATTACTTTAAGGGGTATATTATAGTTGTATAAGGTCTATTCTATAAATCTTATGTAATCCTAGTACTCTCTCTATAAACTTCAATATTCATAGTGTACTTTCTCTATAATGATATAGTATAAAGTGATATCTTTCCTATATAGTTCCCTCTCCTTATGATTCTCAATGCATTTACAATCCTTTAAGTTTCCTTCTGTTTTTATGGGTATCCCTAGGATCTTATTTATATAGTCCTCTATAGATATTGTACTACATCCCTATATTGTTCCCACACCCCCCCAACTGGCCTCCCTACCTATAAGCCTCACTTTATTAACTTCTCTTCCTATATAGATCTATCTATATATGACGCTTCTTTCATTTAGTTCTCCGTCATTGGGAATCCCACATAGCTTCACGGAGCATTCCCCTAACTTTATTACCAATTGAAAGCTTATAAAATCAATTGGAGCTTAAAAATTTCGCTGTTATATTCCCCAATTATAAAATTTTTTAGAGATCTAAACACTTTTTGAAATTTATTTTTTTTTATAATTTAATTTGCTTATTTTGCCGCACCCCAAAAACAACAAACAACAAATTTGTCGCCTGCAGTTTGACAACATTTTTCTTCTTTTTCCTTTTGTTTTGGTATTTCTTAAAGTTTTTTTTTTCCACTTATTTTTCCAAAGTTATTTCGTATTGTACTCGGTTGCTGACATATCTTTATGCCCGATCGCGGCCTTGGAGAGCTTTACAATTTTAGCTTAAGCTGCGACATCAGCCATATTCAACGACATTCAGCCATATACAGCGACATTCAGCCACAGCTTCAGGTTGAGTTTTATATCCTGCACACGTAGAACTGATCCAGTTTGCCACTTGGTCAGGCTGTTGTCTGGGCTGTTGTTATTTTTATAGCCGCCAGTTGCCAGTTGCCAGTTGGCAGTTGCTAGTTGAATTGGCTAATCACCAACATCCGTTCGGTGGGGCGGGCAAGTGGGTAGCCACAAGGCAATGGATGTGGGGTAGAGGAGGCATGTATTGAAGTGCTGCTTACCTGGTATACCACATGCTGAACAAACCCGTTTGACTCTATCATAAAAATAGTTGTGCCTTATTAATATCTGTACAACAGCCGCAACAGCCGCAACAGTAGTAGCAGCAACATCAGCAGCTGCCCATTGCAAGAAACCACCAACAACAACAACAACAAGAGTAGCAAAAAAAAAAGGCGCCATGTGGTTGGTCTATGATATCTCTTGAAGAAAAAGAAAGAAAGAAAAAACTGGAAATTTTAGATACACAATAGGGTTTTATCCGTGTACAGTAGAAGCAAATGATATACAGTGCGTCTGGGACAAGTAATGCTGCATTCTAGAGATCAACTGACAAATGATTTATCTTAGAGATCAATGTTAGCTAACATATATCTTTGTCTCCTATATGCAGCTTACATAAATCAATCTGTTTTACTCACATAATAACGATTCTACTACTATCTGCGTAGTAGTTTTAGTAATTGTACTTAGGCTTTGGCTGATGATCATTTATAATGAAAGTTAACTTTATGATCACTACTAAGTGAGAAAAAGATTCTATTTTTAGTATAATTACAACTCAGCTCGCCCTTAGAGCTACTTAGTTGACCTCTCATTGTATTAGATTTTATGCAATTGAGGAATATACGGAGAAAAAATAAAGTAAGATCAACGTGATTGAAATTGACTTAAAATAGTTTTTTTAGAATGATCTTCAACTGTGGGATCGCTTCTCAACAACAACAATTCTTTTAAAACAATCGATAGACGATTCATAATTTTTTAAGCGATTGATAGAGAATTGATTCCCTTTATGCGATTAATATATCGATTTATTAACTATACAATCTAGTCAATCTAGAATTGATTCTATTTGAATCAGTCGATCAAATATTGATTACCTTAATACCATCAATCAAGGATTATCTATTTTAAGACTAACGTTCTAAGGTTGCTGCTCTTATTATGATCAATTGTAAATTTACTTATATAAAAATCATTAAGCTCCAAGTACCTTTGCCTGAGGATCAGATAGATCAATTATTTATTTAATTATATATTAGTTCAAACAAACAATAAACTCTATAATAAGAGATTTTAGATAGCAGTTGAGCAGTTTTAAAAGTAACGATCGACGATTGCTTCTAATAAGAGGTGTCAGTATACAAAACAAACAGATGAATAAGTATAAACTATAAGCCCTATATTAGACTTTAGATCGATCGTAGTATAAACTTTTAGGATTAACTGTCAAGTTCAGAGTACAAAGAACTTTGCGACGTGTTACAGTGAACGGTTTAAGGATCTTTTCCCTTTAACCAAACAAACGATATTCATACACACTCATTATATAAGTTAATCAAAAGGTGTTCATTGAGCAACACGTACAAATATTTTACTTTATGGCCAAAACGAGTTGCCTATTTAAAGGCCTCTCCGCTTCTGTTTCTAAATTAGAAAATATATATATGAAAATGAAAAATATATCCAGCTATTTCAAAGGGAATCACGTTGCTCACGTTTAGCTCATAAAAAAATAAAATACTATAACATATTATGTTAAACAGTTTTGCGCTCTATCGCTTTATGTATGTAGAGAACAAATATATATATATATATATATATATATCTGGCAAGATATGTTACTCTTCCTCTTCTATTTTCCATTGAATGTAAAAGGTAAAAAAAGAGAAAAGAGTATTTTTTGTTTTATTTTATTTTATTTTTAGTCTGGTAACAAACACGCCAAACGTGTTTTATTTTGTGTCCGGTACTTAAATAACAATGAGGCAAAGAAAAACTGAACTTAAAGTTTGTTGTTATCGCAACGAGGGTAGAGAAATGGGTGCTGTTGCTTAAGTGTAGGGATGGGGGGAAGGGTGGGGTATACAAACGAGTCTAATAACATATTGAAAACTTGAAATCGGAACTGAAGAACTGTATAAACTTATGTAAATTTTGGATACTTGTGATAAATGTTTTATATATATAAATTTTACGTAATATTCAAAATGAAATGGGGGAAAAAAAAACAATTACTAAAGTCAGAAAGAAAAAGCAAATGAAAAGATAAAACAAAATAAGGAGAAAAGAAAAAGAAAAGCCCCCAAAAAATATAAACTGGAAACTGGAAGGTGTTATCCGCCCTGAACTCTTATGAAATGTTTGATACGCTTCGTTGGGTTTTTGGTTTTGGTTTTGGTTTTGGTTTTGGTTCATGGTAACACCACAAGTCCAACCTGTCCATGTTGCGTTTCTGGTCTGCTCGCTATTGAACTGGCCTACACTGGTCTTCATTGGGCTGGTCTCTTATTAGCTCACAAATTCCGGTAACAATTCCCATACTCTGCGTCCGCTTACCAACGCTTACATTTTGTAACTTTCTTATGAAAGTCTCTTTTGGCAATTAAGGGCTAAACTCATACTCATACTCATACACCAGCTACACCTTTCCCCTCTATTACCAACTTGTCTTTCTACTTCTTTTGGTCTACTATGGATTGCACTTATAGTTGAAGTTGCATTAGTAAACCATTCAAAACTCTAGAAATCAGTCGTGTGTACCCAATGCGCCATAGAGCTTTACTTCTGGTAATAGTATGAGCAGTAATTAACTATTAGCCAATTGTTAGCCAAGTCAAAGCTTGTCAGGCAAAAACAAGCCAAATAAACCTTACAGGCCATAATTGATAATAGAGCAAAAATCGTTTAATATAAACTAGGGTTTTTAGAGAAACCCCTTGAACTATGAGCTGATTGTACATTTTAGGGCTTAACTTAACATTATTTTTATTAAGTTTATATTATGGCTTAACAATATACAATTGGGCCATAACCCAAAAGGGTTCATTAAATCTTATAAGATTTATATATGTTATATTTTTTTTTTTTGACCTCTAAAGTGTTGACTGAATGTATTTACTACCTGACGGTTACTTGACAATGGCTAACCTTCAATTGTATTGTATATGTGCGACGTATGGCAAGCTGAGAACTGCCACTTGATCTGATAAATATGAAATCATATATATATATATATATATATATATGTGCACACTAAAACCTACGAGAAAACAACGCCTATTGTGAGCTTAGCATCTATGTGTATGTGTATATATAGTTATATATAGAAATGTACATATGTACATCCGTGTATCATTAAAACGTAAGATGAACGGATGATGATCGACAACAAACAACAACAGCAAAACTTCATAAACAGCAACAAACAAAGATTGAATATAGTTTTTTTTTTTTTTCTTGTTTAAATCTATTTGAAATCATAAGCGGAGAGTCGCCCACACATGGAACTGGTTTCATTTTAAATACTTAGATCAAAGAGAGAGAGACAGAGCAAAAGTTGCAAAATGTTAGAGATTGAATAATACTATATAACTCTTATATATATATATATATATATATATATAATGTAAATATAGTGTACCCATAATGTACCTATTTCCGTCTATTGAAAGTGGGTGGCAATGTTACGCATGGATATTTCTTAATAAACGTTGACTGATATCACAATGAAGTTATAATATTGTAAGACCTTAATGATTGGATGGGTTTCATTGGAGCTTGTAACATTTCCGATTAATACATAGCCATTAGGTTTATGCAAGACGATTTTAAGCTAGAGTAAATATCAAAGGTGTAATTACTGTTTACAAAGAGTAGAAGAACAGTTATGGCAAATCATTCACCCAAAACTTAGGGTGGTAGGTAAAAGGTAATAGTTTTCAGATAAATCCTTAAGATTTTATTTTTTAAGTTTGTAAAACTCTTTAAATAATTATGAAGGAGGGAAAGAGATAGATAAGGAGAGACGATTGATTAGAGAGAAGAGCTTAGTTGATTTTTCTTGCCTGAAAAGTCAATATAAATCGTTTTAATTTACTTCAAAAATCATTTTATTCTATAACTTTAATTGTTATTCTACTAAGTAAATTTAATCTTAAAATTAATATTAAACATTTCTTTTATTTTTATTTATATTTTAGGCTTTTGCTGCCAAGCACTCGGATGCGGAATCATTGCTGCATAATTTGAATGTTAAGTACTATTATTATACAAGAACTCGTGGTTTGTTTAGGATTTGTTATCCCAAGGAAAGACCTCCTGTATCTGCAGGTAAGTTTTCGATTGCTAACATTTACTTTAATGTAAGTTTATTAATTTCTTTGTGTGTGTCTATTTTCGCAGTACCCACGTATCTATCACCGATTGAGACTCACTGCACTAACATTGACTATTTCCCGCAAGTGGAGGATGATAAGATTTCGAATGAGGATGCAACATCACGTTTGCATTTGGCACGCTCCTGCATTGCATTGTTCATCATTAGTTTTGTGACCATCTTTTGTGCATTTTGGACCGGATTGTCTGGTTGTTGGAAGCGTTCATCTGGCGCTATAACAGCTACTTCGATACTATTGCTGGTCACCTGTCTATTGGCTGCTGGCGCCATGGGCTTATGGCATACGGTTGAGTTCTTTGAGAAGGAAAAAGTTGTTGGCGAGGATTTCTATCAGCAATGGAATACGGTGCGTATGCTTAATGCTTAATAATAATATAATATAAACTTAAAATATACATTTGACATTATTTATTTTAGGTGCTGCGTGACAACACAAAGGTCGTCTATGATTGGTCATACATTGTAGCTTGGACAGGTATTGGCACTTGTCTACTGGCTGCCATATTGCTATCTGGTGCCGCTGTCTGTCTACGTAACGAACGTGAAAAGGAGGAACAACTGAATCTGCAATATCTGATGCCCGGTAAGTTATACAATATTCAATATATTCATTCATTCATATCATTAACTAATTTTATTGTTGTCAATTCTTCTTTTTAGTCTACTCCCAGAAGCAGCCCCCGTATCCTCCCTATGCCAACTACGCACAGCCACAAATCTATCCGGGTCCATACTACCATGGCTCACAATACGGACCGTATAATTATTAGGAGGTGAATCGAATTGCATAACGAAACAGCGAAAAAAAAACAAATTTTCATTTAGAAATCACAAAAAGACAAAAGCTAACGAAATGTATCGGGTTAGGTCGTATAACTCTCAGTTTCAATTGTCAGCCTTAAACTAAAATGGCAAAGATTAAGCGACACATATAAACACACACATCAACACACTCACACAGATATATATATATATATATATATATATAAACACAAACACACACATACATGTATAAGTATGTAATACAATTTAAATTAACAATTATTTTTTTCATAAACATTTAGTTAGTAGTCTATAAAGCACTATACGTACATACATACATATAAATATATATATTTGTATTTGTATAGAAATTGTGGGTCTTAAGTCAAATTGCGTCAAAGTAAATATTTGGTGCGTCAATTTTGCAAATAAATAAATAGAAATAAAAAGAAAGTACTTACATACATAACAACAAAAACACATACACACAAAGAAAGAAGAGTTAAAAATATATAGAAATGAAAACAATAAAGGTTTAATTTATTGTAGCATGTAATGTACACTTATAATAATAATAACAATTATAATAATAATAAAATGTAATAATAATATAATAATGTATGTATGTAAGCTATATATCTTGTATATGTATATGAATGTAATGAGTATATCTTTATAAATGCGCATAAGCGTCATTTTTGTCTTCCAAGTACATAGAAAATGCTTCTGCATATATTAAGCTGTACTTTAATGCATAAAAGTTTCTTACGTTAAAAAAAATAAAATAAACTTAAAAAAAAAACTTTTGAATTTGAAATTTTCTTATCGTCTGTTAAAAATCGTTGTGATATTTGCACACATCGATTAATTGGTATGCGATTGTCGTGTGTCTCAGCACCCAACATCGATAAATATCAGTGCAGTAGGTCGATAGCTTACTTTAATTTTCGGTATATAAATACTGTTTCGGCATGCAACAACTTGGCATACGTTATGGTCACACAATAACAACTACAGCTGGTCACACAATACTGCTCAACTGGTCACATCATATTCCATAAAGTCGTCACTCAAAAGTAAGAGAAAAAAATATTGCAAAGCCACCAGGAACATAAATATATATACATATATAAATAGTATATAAAAACACTTGACAAATAGTGCAATAATTGTGTGCGTTTTATTTGGCGCAATATAAAAAGAAAAAAATTACAAAATGTCCGGCAACGGTTTTGATGATAATCCATTTTTTGAGCCCAATCTGGATAACCCATTTGCGGTAAGTCTGACAACAAAAAATTTTACTGATGAAAACCCAACGCACAAACACAACCACGCATACTCTTACTCATTTATGTACGTGTGTAAATGCAACGACGACAGCACCAAATATAACATATATAAAAGATTATACATATGGACACTTTTGTGTGGGTTGCGTGTGTGTACATATATATATATATATATATATGTGTGTGTGTGTGTCTGTATAGGTTTTTATGCTTGTTTGTGTGCCACCTATGATTTCCAAACCCTGTTAATGTATTTGTGTTGATGAGTTTTTTACATTTATTTTTTTTTCGCGATTAGGATCCCGCCATACAGCAGGCAACACGCATGTCTACCAATGTCTCGCTGGAAGACTACAATCCTTTTGAGGAGCAGGCAAAACCTCAACTTCAAATCAACTCAACCAATACGGCAGCTGTTGTACAGCCCCTTTCACAGAACATTCCGCCCCCGCAGCCCAGCTCTTTGGGCGCATCGGCACCGAGCACCAGCATACAAATCACCTCGGAGGAGTTACAGGTAAAATATCATTTACACAACCATATTGAAATGATATATCTTAAAAAAACATTTAGAAAAAAGTATATAGAGCTTCAAGCAAAGGAATTAACTATCATTTAACTGTGTGTAGAATTTCTATATACATTAGATTATATTCCTGTCGTCCACGATAAATGTTTGCTTACAGGGCACATTTATATATGTTTCATTTAGACCAGGGCTGAATCAGGGCCTGAGGTGCTGGGGCTCTGCTCCAGTTAGCAACCGGCTGAAGTGACTCGCATTACAATATTTTATGCGGTTGTTGCATTGCTGCGGCTGCATCTACATCTACACACATCTACAGCTATGGCCACAAAGGCGTGCACTGTGTCTATGTGTGTGTTTGTATGATTTTGTGTCTGTATGTGGGCGTCTATTATAAGACACCATACATACAGATACTAACAAATCTACTTTGCTTAATATTTCTTAATAATATTACTCAAATTTTGTTTTATTTTTTGTTTTGTGTTTTGTTTGCAGCGACGCCAGGAGGAACTCGATCGAAAGGCCGCCGAACTGGATCGACGCGAGCAACAGCTGCAGGGCAATGTGCCCCACTTGAACAATTGGCCAGTTTCAGATAATTGTGGCTGTATCAAGCCATGCTTCTACCAAGACATTGAAGTCGAAATACCGCCCGAATTCCAGAAGCTGGTTAAGCACTTGTACTACATTTGGATGTGTAAGCAGCATTCAATAAATATTATTATTGTATTTTTTTTTTTTATTCTCCGACAATTTTTTGTTATAATCATTTCATTGTTGTTATTTTCGCGCCTGATAAGGCAAGTCCTATGAGTCATACGAATAGCCATATAAATGTATATATTAATACATATATATATACATATATATAAATATTTTCACTACATATATATATATTTAATAGCCCCTATGTGATAATTAATTAAACTATTCAAAAGCTAAGCGAAAAGCTTTTAAGAATTTTGAAGTAAAATCCATCATCTTTATGACATTTAAACAGTCAGATGAGTGTGGGTTAGTCTGCCATATGTTCTCTAAGATATCTATGCCATAAGTTATAGACATGTTAAGATAACTATTGACCTACTTTATAAGCATAGTATGTAGGTCACCTTTGGATCTATCTTCATTTTGTCTTATCTAACGAAGGCAATCATATGTTGGATATAATATAAGATATACAGATGTAATATAACATAAGATATACTTAATCAAAGATTTTGGATATATATGTTTAACTTCAATTATCCTTTATATCATTTATAGTCTACTCTATGACGCTGTGCGCCAATGTACTCGGTGGTCTTATAATTCTCATTAGCGATGGCGATGCGGGCAATTTGTTGCTGTCCATTGTGTATACTGTGGTCCTAACGCCTGCCTCATATGTATGCTGGTATGTAGAAATGATGTAAAATTAAATATTGTGCTCTTACTCTAATTTATGTTTATATATCTCTGCTCTACTATTATAATTGTTTTAGGTTTCGACCAGCATATAAGGCATTCCGAAATGATTCAAGCTTCAACTTTATGGTATTCTTTTTCATATATTTCTTTCAAACTGCATATACGGTGATTCAAGCAGTTGGATTTAAGAATTTGGGTTATTGTGGCTTTATAACGGCAATATCAAAATTTAACGGCTCAGCTGGTGGAATTATATGTGGTCTATTTCTGTTGATTATTGCAATATGCTTTACAATTACCGCTGCTGCCAATGTCATGATGATTATGAAGATACATTCAATCTATCGTAGCACTGGAGCTAGCATGGATAAGGCTAAGGCTGAATTTACTACAGAATTTCTGCGTAATCAGCATGTACAAGAGGCGGCATCATCTGCTGTTAATACAGCGATTAATTCACAGTTTAACAATAGTAGATATTAAACTAGCAATCGAACAAATCAATCAATAAGTCAATCAGTCAATCAATCAATCAAACAAACAAACCAACCAACAATACTGATAAAGAGAGCACACATATAATCAGGCATATAGCCAATATGAATTGAAACAATATTATTCAATTCATATAACAACAAGAACATCAACAACAACAGAATTCAATCAAGTGTTTTTTTCGATTGTATTTGTTTAATTATCTACCATAATTGACCATAATCAAGCTACCTTTCCCATACATATATATATATGAAATATATATACACAATATACTAAATATATATATGTATATGGAAATGGCTTAAAGCGTACATTTTTAAAGCATTATTAATAACTGTTTGCTTTGTGCATAAATAATTCCTAAAATGCCGTCGTCCTTATTACAATTTAGATACCATTTAAATTATAAATAAATATGCATATATATATATATATATATATATAAATATATATATATATATATTTCTTTAAGTATAAATTACATAATGGAATTTAACCAAAATTAAAATGTAAAAGCAAAAAGAAACTTAAAAACAAAAACAAAAATGACAATTGTCCACGTAGAAATTCTGGCCTAAAACTTGCTGAGAAAAATGCAAAAAAAAAAATCACATGCAAATGTGAAATGTAGAAATGGAACAAAAAAAGAAAAACAAACAAAAAAAACTTAAAAAAAAAGTCAACAAAAAAAAAAACTTAAGTAAAAACTCTTTAAGTCTAACTGAAGAAAAAATCTTCAAGAAATTTTTTCTGTCCTAAGAAATTACTAAGTTATGAATTTATATAAACAAAAAAAGAAAACTATATATACTATAAAGGAAAATCCAAAAAAAAAGAAAAAAATAATAACAAATTAAGAAAATGCTTAAGAAAAACCACTTAAAGACGGGGCCTTTGACAGTGTATTGGTTAGTTGAATGCATTGCATTTGGTCCCTGTTTGGGCGCACGAAAGGATGTTTAATATAATTAAAGCTATTTGTATGTATAATGAAATATGATAATGATAATGATTATAATTATGATGATGATAAATGCTGCTGATAATGATGTTTTCTAGTTGTTTAAGTCAAAAAAAAAAAAAAAAATGGAAAAAACATTTATGATATGCATAAATCATACACATACACACGCGCACACTATACACACATCCGCATACAAACATACACATCAATGCATCTAACTGTATTTAAAGCATATATATAAAAAGAAAATCTTTATCTTTATATATCAAAGACATAAATCTATGCGCATAGTAGTCCCCAAATATTAGTTAATATTATTATTATTATTATTATTATTATTATTATATTTATTATTCCCATTCGCTGAACACAGTTCTTGTTCTTATTCGTACTATTCAAAAGTTTATGGCTTTGTGCCCACATCTAATGTCGTCTCGTGTATCTTGTAATTCTAATTGTTATACATAAATATATGTATATATATATATACATATATATATCTTTAGATATATGTGTGAATACAGCATACTATAAATATTGCAAAACTAAATTGAGTTTCTTTATAGCTTTGTCTGTTTTTAGTTGAGAAAAAAGAAGAACAATAACTTTATATATAAAAATATATATAAATTAAATATTGTCTAATTGATAATCCAAAACGTAAACCCTTTATAAATATATCAAATAAACATCAATATTTATAGATATAATTCCATATAAATCGATGAAAACTTTTTACTCTCCTTTAATCAGACACCTGTTGCATTGCTTAGCTATAGAAAATATGGTAAGTAACACTTGACTCTACTTCTATATATATATATATATATATTTATATATACATAATATATTGCTACCCCTGGCCCTTCTTACCTTTCCTTTCTATTGTGAAATCCGAATGAAAGCTCTATTTGGTTATTTCATCTAAGTCAAAGTGCTAAATTGGTATGTGTTCCATATGCTATATATAAAGTGAAATCATACACACTGTAGTAAAACGCAAAAGAGAGAAACAAAGAGGAGAAAGAGAATCATATTCCTTCTAAATGTTTGCAAAAATGGGGTCACTTTGGCCTTTCAACTTCTACGCCCAAAGTTTTCCTATAGACCAAAATTATTTATTCATACTTGCAATTGTGTATGTGTGGAAGTAAAAGTTCTTTAAAAAGGTTGGCAACTCTTTCCCTGCCAATTATAAAACTTTCTATATTCTATACATAATATAGATATTAAAAAATGCTTGAACGTTAGCTTAAACTTGAAAGACTTTAAAAGTTAATTGTAATTTAATTTGCATTAAAAAAATATGGAACAAATGTTAGTCTTGAATAAACTAATAAACACACACATAGACATAAGTAGTACACACATACACACACAAGACTCTCTTGCTTATATGACAGCTAAGTTGAGACATTGTTAGAAGGGGCAGAAGGTGGAGACACACCTAATCTCCAGCATAGAAATGTGCCTGAAGCGATAGGCAACGGAAGAAAAACTTTCACCTTGCATAATTTCTCGCAGGTAATGGGAGAGTTGCAGAGGAGACTTAAGTCCTTTCGACTTGAACGAAGACAGAGGAATGTGTCCTGTAGCACGTGCTGTGGATTATAAAATATTTGTGCAGGCTGTTCCCAAAGAAGAATAAAGAGCAACTGTTGGTTGCCAAGCAAAATGATTTGAGAGAATATATACATTCATTCTTGCGCGCAATACTGTGCAAGTTTATAGCGCGCAATATTCGAGATGTGTAATTTATTGTTTATGTGCTTGAATCGCGTTTCTACTGTATCTTTTGTGGGATTGAAAAAGTTATTCAAATGCTTAGTCAGCAGATGCAAACCGAACAAGTCATTGCTAATAGGGGATCTCAGAATATATGCAGTAGTGGGGTATACACGACTCTAAATAGACCTTAACTAAACGGTGGCAACTGTTATTGATACTTATTTATATATATGAAAGTAGTTTATGAGCTCAGAGTTGCTTCCTTCTATCTGTAACATACTTTTGTATCAAATAAAAAGTCCCCTTTAAGCAAATAGCATGGGTTAAGGCTCTAAAAGTAAATTTACATTGTAATTAATCAAGAGATATATACATATTTTATGAATATATATAATATATCTATAATATGGATTGTGATATTGTTCATGGCACATGTCCAGAGACAATTTAATGACTATATTAATCATTCATCTGTTAATTTAACTTCCCGTTATGTAAATTAGTTCAAGCGACTAAATAACATTGAACTTGTAACTTAAAGGTTAAAGCCAAAATTGAAAAATAAACAACAAAAAAATTGTTAAGCAAATAAAGTGAAATAAATTAAATTAAAAATTATTTTTAATATAATTATCGTACATTATCTTATTAATAGATCTTATATTATATATGTAATGAAAATGGGGAAAACCCTAGAAACCCTTACCTACTTGAACTATAAAGTAATTAAAAATTATAATTCACCCCGTGCAAAGCTTTAAAATTAACATAATCCAAGCAAAAAATTAACATTATAATTGTGCTTTCATTATTAATACCCTTTCTATATATGTTTAGAATAATGGGGTGTATTAGACTTGTGTGTAAATATGTAACTGACAGTAAAATGAAGAAAGCATCTCAAACACCATAATGTATAGAAAGTACTGTAAGGTACTATTCATACGAATGCTAGCCTTTTTCGACCTGAAAGTACCTTAGAAGCGTATCATTATTATACCTATAAAATATATTAAGCAGTTACTCCCGATCTTATAAAAAAGTAGATTAAAAAGCAGCAAGAAGCACTTCTATTCCCATAAAATATAAAAAGAATTTCTTGTTGGCAATCTAGTATGTATCAATTAAGTACAATTTGTTGAAGTCACCAAATTGGGGCTGACATGGAATTAGATTATAAGACTATATCCACATTGTAAATACCCTTTAGGTATTAACGACTCATTATAAGTTTATTCTTAACCTAGATCTTAAATTTCATAAAAATCCTTTAAAAAACACAGAAGTTATACCAATGGTACTTTAGCTAGCTGCTGGACAAGGACGTAGCAGCGGTAATTTACATTGCTAAAGGGCGTCTCACATTCAGGTATACCCCACAGTCAAGACCTGTTAGTAAACTGTATTCACTTAGGGTATTTCTAAGGTATTTTTATTGGTTTTTATTTACTTACCATAAGTTTTAAGTGCTTGAATTATTGTCAACAGCTTCTCAGCAAAGAGAAAAACACATTTCTTAGATCCTGTTCTTACTTATCTTCATTTAAAGCAAGTAAACCAGCTATAGATGAGCATAACTGATGACTTGTACTCTTTATGCTAATACAAGTATAGGGTAAAGGGTACACACAATAACACAAACAGATTCACACACATATTAACCCGTTTACATACTTCTGTGCTCACTGTAAACTGTTGACAGTTTCCCCTCTGAACTCCATAAGAGCGAAAATGTTGCTTGAATAATTTGCTGATTGGGTATAAATGTATTATATAGGTTTGGAGGTGCTTCCTTTTGCCTATTACATACATATACAGAAAATGAGTGCAAGGTCTTATTAAAACTTAGCAAAGACTTAACTGATAGTTGCATGATATACTATCTATCCTTTTCTATTCCTTCTATACTATATCTATAATATATCTATCATATGTCTATATTATATCTATACTATATCTATATTATATCTATACTATATCTACACTATATCTACACTATATCTATACTATATATACACTATATTTATACTATATGTATATCCCTCTTCCTATACCCAAAGTTCAGTTTGTGTTGACAATAAATTTTTAGCTTTGCCTTGATGTACTCAAAGTATTCGCTTTTTGCAATAGATATATTTATATAAAATTATTGGTAACTTTAATATATATTACACAAAATAACTTGAAAATATTTTGAGACCTATTTACTTGCCCATGGGTGTACACATCGCAATTTATCTGCAAGGTAAAAGTGAAAATTTTTATGAAATAAAAACACAATTTTGAATATATATTTTTTTGAGTGCATTTATTTAACTAAGGAGTATATGTATTTGTATGTATTTAGATACACATATATGTGTGTATTTTTATAAATTGTTCTTTTTTAAGCTAAATAATATCATTAATAGTTATGATACCCTACGAGGAAAGGGTATTAGCTTGTTGTGTGCTCGTTGTTCAAATGTTTTCATTTCTTTTCTTTTTTTAACAATATTTTTTTTAATATATTTTTGGTGGGTTATTAGTGGTGTGGTGTATTTGTTGGTCTGTGGTGTATTTGCTGGTGTGTGGTGTGTTTGCTGGTGTGTGGTGTATTTGCTGGTGAGTGGTGTATTTGGTGGGTATATACTTGGTAATATTCTGGGCCATTTTGGCTTAGGCTAGGAGCAAACGTACATGACATATGTGTGATATATCTTTAGACCTACTTCAACCTGTTTTTGTTTTTGTATTATTATTATTATTATTATTTATATTTATAACCTAACAACAAATTGTTCAACAAACGAACAAAGAAAAAAAAAAACATATATATGAAGGACATTAACAGCTGCTCATGTTAAACTCTAATTCGTTTTTGATTCGTGTAAATCGAAAAACAAACCAAGAAAAAAATACGTTGTGTATGTTTTAATTGTGTATGACTAAGCCTATGGTTACTACGCCTTATAATGTAGGCGTGTCCAGTTGTCAATTCCGTGTCCGTGTTGTTGTATACCCAATAAACAATGCAATTACTCATCCAGGCAAATGGTACGCAAGATAGCCTCAACGACTGAATAGGGATCGCAATTGGAGCTAGGACGACGATCCTCGAAATAACCCTTACCATCATCATTGACACCGCGTGGTATACGAATGCTGCAGCCACGATTGGCCACACCAGCGCTAAAGTCATTGATGGAGCTTGTCTCATGTTTGCCCGTTAAACGACGTGCATTATCCTGACCCTGTTTTGGATCATAGGCGCGTATATGACGTTCATGGCACTTGGATAGCTTGGCTACAGCCTTTTCAATATCCTTAATGCCGCCATCCTCACGCATAACTTTGGTGGACACATTGGTGTGTGCACCAGCGCCATTCCAGTCACCTGGCATAGGTTTAGGATCCAATGTAGCCACAATCTATATATAATTATAAGTATATAGTTAATGTGCTTTTGCCTTTGATGAAATGCAACAATAACTTACACCAAACTCCTCAGCAATGCGATGCAAGAGGAAACGTGACATCCACAAGTCATCACCAATCGATATGCCTAGACATGGACCAACCTGGTATTCCCATTGAGCGGGCATCACCTCAGCATTGGTGCCCGAAACCTTGATGCCAGCATACAGGCAAGCACGATAATGTGCATCCACAATATCACGTGCATACACCTGAATATATATACAAATATATATATAGTATATTTTACATTAAAAGATTTTATATAGTTTTCGGTTTTACCTTATTGGCGCCTACACCGCAATAGTAGGGTCCCTGTGGTCCAGGGAAACCATTCTTGGGCCAACCAAGTGGATGTCCATCGAAATCAAGGAATGTATACTCCTGTTCAATACCAAACCAAGGCTCCTCATCTGTACACTTATTGGTTACCTCCAAGCAGCTCATACGCTTATTGGTAGCAGTTGGTGTACCATCAAATTTATAGGTATCGCACATAACCAGAATGTTATTGCCACGTCGGAATGGATCCTTGTAGATGGCTACCGGATACAAGTATGTATCTGAGTTGCAGCCCTGTGCTTGATACGTTGATGATCCATCATAATTCCAAATTGGCAATTCTATACAAGACACAAATATATATATATATATATATATATATATAACTATATGTATATAAAGCTATATATCCGATTTTTATGACCTCATTCATCATTTAGTTCTCAGCTTACAATTTATATGAGAAATGGGATACTGCTATAAATTACGAATAATTAAATAACCAACATTTTTGCATGTTAAAATTTAAAACTACATTTTATTATAAATATACAAAATATATTTATCGTTATATATATATGTATATATTTCGATATATAGTATAATATGTCGAATATGAAACAATTAATAGGCAAAGTAAAATGACTGAAATTAGTTATAAATAATGCGCATTTATACATTAAATTTCACAACAGCTGGCAGAAAAAACCAATCCCATAGATGATCTTAAATATATATACATCTTTTATATATATATATATTTATATATATTCTCAACCTGTCAAACAACTGCTGGAAGCTGCTGTGATGCATTTTAATCACTCGCATAGCAAAGTGAAGCTCGTTAACTAAAACTGCTTGCTGTTGCTGCATGTAAATACTCAACACACACAAGCACACACACACACACATGTATAGAATTTCACATATATAGAATAACTATTATTATTATTATTTTTCCTATTATTATTTTGGTGTTTTTAATTAAAAGCAATTAATTGCTTCCAGCATGAAAAGCAAAAAATTTTTCTATGAATTTCAATCAAACATTTGCGTGACTTTTCCTATTTGCAACATAAGTTGAACTTGAAATGTTAACACTTGCTTTTAATATAACTGAAATTGTTGTTTAACTTTCATAAAGTAAGTTTTGTAATTATTTTTTTTTTCTTCTTTTAGCTGTTTTCATTATTGGGCTTAACTTTGTTGCCAATTTAAGTTTGTTAATGTTTGCTTGAAGGAAAAAGTCAAGTTAAAGTTGAGGTTGCAGGAAGTCAATAGAAAAGTTATAACTTGGTATAACAGAAGCTTTGATTTTGGCCAATATTGTGCTTAAATTGACTTACAACTAATAACTGAGAAGTAAGGGCCCAGTTAAGTGGCGGCAAATTGATTAAATCAAAGATTACTTGAACTACCCTCGTTTAATAATAAATTTAACAAGCAAATTCTATGAGACGAAAAGAGAGACAGACACAGAGAGAGAGGGAGACAGTGCGCGTCAGAGAGAGTAAGTGAGTGATAGAGTGAGAGAGAGAGAAAGGGTTTCATATAGCAGTTGGCTAGTAACAGCTCATCGTCAAATGTTACCTTGAACGAGCGTTTACATTTACAAAAAAAAAATTTGCTGTTGCTTTTTTGTTTTTTTTTTTTTTTTGTGTTGAATTTGAAGTGATGTTCGTAGCTATTGTCATGGCCATGGGTGTAAGGGTAAGTTAATAAGCTCTATTTCAAGGATATGCAGTAATAGCTGTAATTGTTATACATATATATTTGTATATATGTATATCGATTACATTGCAATTGGTTTACCCTTGCATTATAAATGAATTGTGCACAGAAAATTGCAACTCATTGAATTAGTTGGCAATTTGATTGTGGAAATTACCCACACAACAAACAACCTCACCCACCCCACTTTGTATTGTAGACGGTCGCCTACACCTCAACATCATTTTGACATATATTCAAGTTCATTTATTTATATATATATATATATATATATATAACGTATATATGTATTTTTATAGAATTTTCTGGCACGCGCCATTAGCGTGTGATATGTAAAATATAATAAAAATATTACGCATACGCCACGTTTATAATTACTGCTTGCGATTTTGTATGAAACTTGTTGACATTCTTTACACCTCTTTCTCTATATATAGTACTACTTAACTATCTAAACTGTTTATCTGTTTACATCTAGATCTCAGTTGTACTGCACAATTTGCCCAGCTATCAGAAATGATTCTTAATTAGTTGTTGTGCGCATTTAAACATTTTCATGGCAAACTTTATTAAATGCTTGTTTCTTGTTTACATTTTGAATAATAAGAGAAATTATAAGAAAATACCTATATATTCTATATATATTTATGTATGTCAACAACTTATTTGCATAGGGTATACGAAAAATAAGAAGGAAATCAACAGCTCAACAAATTCAAACATATTTCTATTAAAATTCTATTGTTATGATTGTTTGTTGCTATTGTTATACTCTTAAGTGTTTAAATACTTCCGACTTTGAAGTGATTTGCAAGATTTCTGCTTCAATCACTTTCTGATTGCGTTTTTAATGCTATTGTAAAAAAAAAAGAATATAAAAAAAAAATATAAATAAAAATAAAAAAATTCCATACTTAATTGGAAATCTCAGTTAAATATTACGCATACGCAGTGGAGCACATCTTATCAATACGTGTGCCATACACTCTCTTTTTCTCTTTATAACTATATAACTTTATATATACTATATACTATATAACATTTGAAATTAGTTAATGCTAAGCAAACATATTAAAAGCCTAATCAATTATCAACCTCTTACCCTTTTAATTTAAACGACTTTATAAACGAAATCATATCGTATTATCAGACGCGTATATTAAAAAAAAAAACAAGAAAAAAAAACTCAATAACTCAAATCATAATATATATCATAAACGTTTTCAAAACGTTGCCGCCCAGACACTTAATTTCCGCTCTATATATATATATATATATATATATATATATATAAGGGGGATGACAAAGGTTGACCAAAGTTAACTTTTGTACTTTATAAATATTAGTGGATCTAGTTTGATCTATATAGTTTATAATAACCAATACAATGTTACCATTGACTTCATGTGGTATTTGTTTTAGATTGTGTTTCTAGAAATCAGTTATAGAAATCTTTATGAGTTAGTTTTAGATAATGCTTATTATAATCTGTGCAAGGTTTGCGTAGCTTTAGTTAAAGCAACTAAACAGGACAAACTGTTGCTGTGCAGCTTATGAATCTTTATGTCTGATGCAACTGATATAAAAGAAAATAAGACAAATAGATAGACAAAACAGACACAGAGACACACTGACTGACTGACTGACTGACTGATTGACTGACTGGCAGATTGTAGGAAGTATTTTTAGATAAGATTAGCAAAGAAAAATCAAGATTAAGTTTAGGGCCTGCGTCATTTTGTTCAGGATATATAGGTTAAGGTGTTAGTTTATGTTTTACTTACCCTTTGGGCTTGATGGTATAAAATCAAGTGTACGATCCTTGCAGCGTACATCCTCGCCAGTTCCATCGATCCATACATAGGTGGCCTGTACAATATTCTCCTTGAGCGGCAGCGACAAATAACGGTCTAAAATTGTCTTATTGATGCGCGCATTTGGCGAGTCTTCCAGAATTCTAGCAGACATACTATGTGTTTAATGTAATTGTGTGTAGATATGTGTGTGTGTGTGTGTGTGTATGTGTGTATGTATGATAGTGTTATCAGTTATCATGCAAATGATATGTATGAAAATGCAAATTTAATTTAGATTAAAAAAAAAAAAAAATAACAACTTTAAACTCAATTCGTACACTTGAACTTTATGTCTGCACACCTGTTATATTAAATGTTGCTTAGATTTAATTTTTATTGTTATTTTCTGTAGGATAAACGTTTTGCGGATATATAATATATATCTATATATACATATATATATATATATATTTATGTATATAATTCGTTTTTAAGTATATATCTTTTTGGCTGAGTATGTAGCGCGCGGAATCGTTACTGGTATACGACTAAGCTGGAATGCGTTGTTTCAACTCAATTTATAACGACAAACTAAAACTCAACAACAACAGCAGCAACAAATTGTTATTATTTCTACTACTTACAGCAAAACTAAGCGAACAGCCGGGCGGACGCAGCAGCAGCAGCAGCAGCAAAAATAACAAAAACAATAACAACAAAAAGTAATATACGTTGACGCTTACAATGACGGCGACAGAGACCAACAACAGATAGAGTATTGCGCCTATAGGCGACTATCTGACAGCGCTGAGCTGCTAAAGCCTCTGCCAACGTCTGTGCCACTGGCATTGGTTGCGTTAGCGCAACGCTGGCGCATGCGCCCCTTTGGATTATATATTCTTCTTCTAGCTGCTGCATTATCGACAGCGGCAAACAAAAACAAAAAGAAAATAAAAACAAAATTTCAGTTCCGCTTAGAGCTGCGCACGTGTCGTATACGTTCAAACACACTTACAATATCAGTGCACAACCGTTACTTTTACGATATCATATAAAAAAAAATGTTTGCGTGTAATATAGTATATATATATGGCAAGCAGAGTGCATCCCATAAACACATTGAAAATCTTATAAGTAAATGCTCAAAACAGCTTGAAAATTAGAGAAGCAAAATTTAATCTATGCGCGCTAGAGTTTTCCTAGAAAACTAACCTTAAAATGATGCAAATATATTCTATATTATAATAATATATCTTATGTGTATTCTAACTTAGTTAGTATTAACTTAATATTTAATAAATGCCTATTAAAAAGCGATGAATATCGTTTATATAGCATACATTTTGGTTACCTTTGCCAAAAGGAGAAACCTGAACCTAAATAGTTCGCAACTACTTATTATAAATCTTAAACTTATCTTTAGCTATAATTTCTATACTATAATTATCAATATTTATTTTAAATAATTTTAAAATTTTTCCAATAATGCTAAAGCGCATTACTTTCTGGTATCCTTTTACGACACAAATCTATTAGAATAGCAACTCTTCGAGTGCTTTTTGATACGACCTACAGCCAGTGTATGCATATGTACTAAGAAGATACATACTTTTTATAATAATCAACTATATCTATAAATATATATATATATAGCTAGTACACGATCTCATCTCTAAATCCGCTGACGTCATCAGCTTCAAATAGCGTCAACTTTATGTTGTATGCAACGTCATAAGTTGCTGCTGTTAACGGTAATATGTGAATGATATTTCGCATCTTCTTACTGAATTGCAGTTATGTGTGACAAACCTCTAGCTAAAATATACAAGAACGTAGCTAGAGGGGTGGCAAAAGTGGTAAGGGGAGAATCAGCTGTCGAAACAGCGCATCTAAAGTATAATTTACAAGTTTTATGTTAATTTCCAGATTTTGAATTTTGCTTATTTCCTATATTCATTTAATATTCATATTTAATTAATATTATTTTATTTCTTATATTATTATTTTATGTGTTTATATTTCTAATTTTCTATATTTATTACTATTATTCATTAATTGAATACATTTTTAGTAAATTTGTAATCATAGAGGTTCTCAATAAATTTTCAATGCACATTCCAGTATGAACCCTTTTCTATATGAAGCTTACTACGCCTCTGGCTATATGTAATGCCATATATTATAACTGGCTTATCTATATTTATTATTATTTTTATACTTATAAAGTCATTACACTGTTGTGGATAAGTATATTTCTACTTAATACAAGCTCAACTTGAAAACTAAACAAGTTCTCAAAGAAATTTTCTTATAAAATAATACAAAAAAAAATTGATAGATAAATGATAAAATATGTTTTTGTTATTTATATTATTTATATTATTTCTATTAGTTTTTTTTATTGTGTATTAAATAAAAATATAATAATAGGTGATTTTCAAAGGGATTTGCTGAATTTTCTTTTAGTTATAGCTAAAGAGTCCAAAGAGTACAGTGTTTTAATATGGAAATTGAACTTTATTTTTGCACTCAAGAAAAATATTATATATACATAGTTATATACTATATATAGTTATATACTATATATATAGTTAAAGCTAATAATATATACTTAAATATAAATTAGAAAATTTTAAAAACTTTAAAAAATTATTCTTTAAATTTATATTGTATACTTAAATTCGCTTAAAATTTATATAAATAAAATAAATAAAAAAAAAAAATTTAAGATAAAATTAATTTTATGATAAATTTGCTTGATTTTTAGGTGTATAGAATAATTTAAAAATAATATGTACATATCTAATATATATATAAAGAAGTGCTGATTAATTTTAATTCAACTTA